>CAODLS010242074.1:0-17825 GCA_948243855.1 Flueggea neowawraea
GGCATCGGTTGGAGGATTCATCATGTAGTATGGTTTGTTGTACTAATTTCAACATCTCTTCTTCAGCAGGATCATTCCAAATAGATTGTTTGAAATTATCTCGAATTTTTTTGTACTCCTCATCATCAGAAGAGGAGGAAATATTTGCAAGTGCAAACTCTTCCATTATTTTGTTTTTGTTGTTTGAAAAATAATCGGCAAAATAGTTGGGATCCATTGAAAAAATATTTGGAGAGAAATTTTAAGAGTTGAGAGAGTTTGGGAGAGAGAAATGTGTGTTTGAAGTGAAGAAATGATAGAAAAAAATATGTTCAGGGGTTATTTATAGAAAAATGGGTAAAATTAGCCGTTATGGACTAAAAATGTAATTTTTCGGCCCCCAATGGTACTCCAACAGTAATATTACCATTGGAGTAAATCTGACCGTTGAATCAATCAGATCCAACGGTCAGATTATATTATTTTTTAAAAAATAAAAGTCAAGTGCGGGGCCTACCAGAGGATGGGCTAACGGACCGAGATGCAGTACGCGTCCCGATCCACCAGGCTAGGAACGGTAGCCGGTTACAACCGGCCAAGGAGGATGAATAAGTTAAGTTATGGTATCTTTTGGTCAACCATATATATTGTACATTTGTTTGGACATATTTGTGGAAAAAAAAGAGAGAAGGAAACCGGTGAACTATGACTAGGAAACATGTAAATGAATGCTTTAATTATCAATCCATTTGTTCAGGCTCTCATATGAATACATCGGAGCCTTGCTCTCCAATTTGAGTGGTTTATGTTTTTCTACTTTTATTTTTGCTTTAGTTTTTTAAGCTTGATTAAACAAATTAACTTGAACAAGTTAGTCCAACAAAATTGATATTGCTAAATAATTCAAACTTTTATCCTTGAACTAGGAGCGATTCTAATACTATTACACTACTCATAACTAACATATGATTACATTGCAAGCAAGATTATGGTACTATTATCTTTTGTTACAAGCCAGATTATAGTACTGTTATATTACAAGCCTATAGACTGCTCTAGCATTGCTATATTAGAAACCTATAAAATTCTCACCATCCATTGTTACAAGAAATTTTGTTAAACTTCTTGTTATAAAGCCATAAAATAAATGTTTTGTCCATAGTTCAAACTTATAAAGTCATAATATAAATGTTATCGTTGACTTCATAGTTCAAACTTGTTGCCTCATGCCAATGTTGATTTCAAGCTGACCATGCTTATTATGTACTCGAAGTGGTCGAATATATCTGAGTTCAACACCATCTTTCTCCTTTTCTGTCTCATGCGGAATCCTACTATCCCAACTTAATTGGTTTTTTAGTTCAGATGTTCCCGGCGATGTCAGAATAATGTCAGCCTCGGTTTCGTGGCTACGTAGGAGATGAACAGGCAACATGGTTTGAGATGGAGTGTATGGTTCACTTCTGGGTGTTTGTGGCCTAATGGTTCCAGAGTATCCGTTCTGTTTTATGTTCTCTTTTTTTTTTTGACTCCGTTTTGTTTTATGTTCTTCTTTGTTGTCCGGTTTAGAACCCATTTGATCAAATTAGGTATATAGTTGGTACACTCATTGTTTTCATAGAGCTGAAATGGGTCGGTCCAATTAGCCGGATCTGGCTTACCTGTGTTACCAGGGCATACAGAGGAGGAGTAATAACGTAGCTGCATAATATCTGAATTATGACCCTGCCAGCTCTCCGTTCAAACAGATATTGTTATTCAATTTCTTTTGTCCATTAGCACATATAATTGTTTGTAGAGCTATGTTAAAAATAATTCTAATCAGTGAACTAATGTAATGGAGGTCAACCTGATTCCAACCACAACTTTGAAATCCTCATCAAGGGATCTTTGAATGTATTGCTGGGAATCAGTTTAGTTTGACTTTGAGGTGCAAAATGTGGCTGAAATTAGAAAGCAAATTTTGTAATCTACCATCACCCTTAACCCTTTTCTTTTTTGGCCAGAGCCATCAGCCTTAACCATTAAAGACCAGCACAACACTTCCATATGCAGGGACCCGGAGAGAGGGGGTGGGGAGGGGCACGGGTTTCAGGCGGGGTTTCGGCGCCAACGGTAGGCGCTTTGCAGACCCCCTTAGGCTGCCGTCAGTGGTGAGGCCATGATCGAGTTGAAGAAGATGATTTTCCGTCTTTATTTTTTATTTTTTTGAAACCTTGGGGCCTGAAGGGTTAAAACAAAAGTTAAGCTCTAGGGCCTAAAACGACCTTGTTTCAGATCCAAGGTTTCCAAATAGAAATAAAGGCAGAACAGGAGGCGTGGCAGCGTGAGCAACAGAGAAGCATTGACTTTGAGAGAAAAAATAAAGGGAGAGGAGAAAGGAGCCCGGCATCACACGTCCGCAACACACCACCGTTCCACAATCCGTTCCGACCCCGTCTGCCATAGAATGACCGCTAGTGACGTCGTATTTATTTATGGTAAGTCGTGTTCTATTGTTCTTTCTTTCTTTCTTCCTTTCTTTCTTTCTTTCTTTTTTTAAGTTTAATTGATTTTTAAGTTTTGAATTTGATGATGTATTGATGTTGATTGTTGAATATTGATTGAATAATTGTTGCGATAATATATATTGAAATAGTTGCTAAAGGTTGTTTTTTAGGATTTGAATTGATGATCTTGATTGTTGAATTTGTTTGGATTAAATTTTTTATGATTAGAAACATGGAGAAATTTATTGTACAAAGAGGCAAACAATATCAAGTGGTGGGTCTTCAAACAATCCTAATAAGTCTCAAAGTTGTGACAGAAATGTTGGTGAATCGAGTGGAAAAAAAGAACTCAAATGGAAACTATTTTATATAAATAGTGCCCTCATGAAATTTTTCTACGTTCGTTACTGTTGATGCTCTAAGCTCTTACATATGATAAGGCTCATCTACTGAGCCATAGTTATGCAGTTTTGTTGTTTAGAAACTTTTGTCATTAGGTCACATAGTATCAAAATGGAAAATTCTTAGTGGTTTTGAGAGATGAATTGTGGAAAAAATGAAAAACCAATCATATATTTATAGACAAAAAAATAACAAAGAAGCAAAATTTATATAATCCAAATGCACTGGACCATCTCCGGTCCGATGCTTTTGGAGTCTAATAAACTCTTATTAGATTGGAGACTTAACATCCACTCCTCTGGGCCCTATCAATCTTCTTGCCATGCATATTCTTCTCTTGTTCACTGAGGGATCGTCTTTCTTGATCTTTTGCTCTTTGTCTTCTTCTTTCGGGAAGCATCTTAGGACTGAGTTGTTTGGCTCTACATTTCCTGATATAGTGAACCCCAAAGCTGGAACCATGTGGAGAGTTGTACACAACAGAAGGGACAACTTTGAGAAGCCATGGCAGCAAGTGAATAGAGGAGTAGTAAAAATAGAGGAGATGGGGGAGATAGAGAGTACAACAGATGAATTGCAAAGAATAAAGAGTTTTGTGCGATCAACGACGAAGTCAAAATCTAGCCAAAGTAGGGTCAATCTCACCCAACCACACCTGCCTCCGCCATTGCTCGCTAACTTCTCCCTCAATTGTTCTTGGGTACACTTATTTATACCCGCCAATGTTGTAGCCAATAGAGTAACTGTCTCCACAATCGACCAACCCCCCTTCCCGCCAAATAATCACTTCAACAAAATTACAAAACTGACGCCCTCTCCTCCTGTCTCGTATGAAATAACTCTTTTTAAGTGATTTCTTAGTTGATTAATTGTTCTCTCCAAATTCAATCTTAATCAATTCCATTAATCTACATTAACTCAAATTACGGAATTCTCGCAGAACCATTTTCCTTCTCGTGTGTACAAATTAAGCCTACTTAATCGGGCCCTAAAGATGTTATATATATGACTAAAATTTTAGCCATCAACCTCCACAAGTAAAAACTTAATATTGGATAGTAACTGTTACCAAGGTCTAGTTGATTCGGGATCCAAATCGTTTTGCACTAACAATCAAAGTTTAGTTTGTTATAACTAGTTTTTACACTCACTTATTAAAAAAAAACTAGTTTTTAGACCTCAAGATTTGTGGGGTTTTTTAGTATTGGTTAAAACCAAGTAAAAATTGCATAAACATTTTTAACTAATATATTAAAAATAAATAACACTTTATTTGTAAAATCGGAAAAATATGAACACTATCTGTTAATAATGTCACAAACTATAAATTACTAAAAAGATTATTTAAATACAAAATTTGGAGTCCGTTATATGTGGTTTTATATGTGTCATCATCATTTAATGAGAATGACACGTGACATGCAGGGATATCACTGTTGTTTGGGAAAACAGAACGTTGCCAAAGTCTTCTGATACTAAGGAGGGCGTCCTTGAGGATGCCTCATTATGAGCCCACCTCAAAAGAATTGCTCGGAAAAGCCGAAGTCTTCTTGAGGAGCCCGGAGAAAAGCCTAAGTGATGATCATAAGTACAGTCAATTAAGCTGGCACTTCGGTATAAGACATCGTACACTAAGCCTAAGGCACTAATCTAAATACAATGAACGAGATGAGTCATGTCCGAAAAGTGGTTTAAGCTTGACAATCAAGAACCCGTGTTAGCTAATTGATTTGCGTGAGAATCCGAACAATATGGTAACTAATAGAACGTGGGAGATTAACCCACTATATACTTGAAAGTGGAAGTCATGAGACAACCGTGCTGCTTGAACAACGTGGAGCAAGTTGAACAACGTGGAGCAAGTTGGACGCGGAAAGCGAAAATGGAGAAAAACTACCAACAAAGCAGTTTTTCAATCCTCACTATAAATTAATATTGCTGAAATAATTGAAACTTTGATCCTTAAATTAGAAATGATTCTCATACTATTACACTCCTCATAACTAACATATGATTACATTGCAAGCAAGACTATAGTACTATTATTTTTGTTACAAGCCAGATTATAGTACTGTTATATTACAAGCCCATAGACTAATCTATCATTGTTATATTAGAAACCTATAAAATTCTCACCATCCATTGTTACAAGCAATTTTATTGAACTTATTGTTATAAAGCCATAATATAAATCTTGTGTTCATAGTTCAAACTTATGAAGTCATAATATAAATGTTATAGCTGTGTTCATGTTTCAACCTTCTTGTCCCATGCCAATATTGATTTCATGCTGACCCTGATCACTATTTATTGTAAGTGGCGGAATATATCTGAGTGCAACACCATCTTTCTCCTTCTCTATCTCATACCGAATCCGACTATCTCAACTTAGTTGGTTTCTTAGTTCAGATGTTCTCGGCGATGTCAGAATAAAGTCAGCCTCGGTTTTGTGGCTACGTAGGAGATGAAGAGGCGACATGATTTGAGATGGAGTGTCTGGTTCACTTCTTGGTGTTTGTGGTGTAATGACTCCAGAGTGTCTGCTCTGTTTTATGTTCTTCTTAGCTGTCCGGTGCCAACTTCTTAGAGCTTTTGCCACTCTCTCGTTGAAGATTGTTGGCCTCATGTTAGAACCCATCTGATCAAATTTGGAGTGTATATAATTAGTATACTCATTGTTTTTAAAATGGGTTCAATCTGCCGGGGCTGGCTTACCTGTGTTACCAGAGCATATAGAGGAAGAGTAACATAGCTGCATAATATTTGAATTATGACCCTGCAAGCTCTCCGTTGAAACAGATATTATTCAAAACATTTTTTGGTCCATTAACACAAATAAATTCATATATAATCTGGAGATGGGCATGTGACTCACCCCATTGTAATTCGTATAATAATACCGTCAGGATATTTGTGGAAGCATGACTTCAACCCGAATTCATACTGAAATTTTCAAGAAACAAAAATGGTAATCTTATGATACGGAATGACATTAACAATAATCTGTTCAATGGCTCACCCAAGTCCACGCAAAGAACGCAAGTTGAAAGCCATTCTGTACAGGTGGGGGGAGGAAATAAGAGATCAGCACACAACATCAGAATATAAAGTACGATTTCTGTACTACTAGACAATCGTAAACATTTACAAAAAATGAAATGAAAATATAGAGAGAGAGCTATACCTGAAAGAGAACAAAATGAATGAGGTAAAGGAGGATACGAGGACGATTGAACCAAAAAAGATCATCACCGGGCTGGACTAGTGGGGTACCCTTAACCACCTCTCCTCTGTCTTGTATTTTTAAACCCATTTGGGTTATAATAACTTGGAGCTTTGTACCCACCAATAAAATGATCTGTAAAATCCATATAAAATTGTCAAAATTTGATCTCCAAAGCATAAAATTCGACTAGATTGAGTTGACTCTTACCACAGACTTACCACTAGTGGCATGAAAGGCAACCATAGATATGAATACCACCCTGTTCAACACACAACACCAGTGATGTTCAATTTATTCTAATTATTTCAAAAATAGAAAAATTGGTGTTCATAATTCACAATAATTTTGTTTTGAGGAGCTTACAGTGGGTATTAAAGAGTAGAAAAACCATAGCGAAAAACCAGATCGTTGGACTGTAACCACAAAAATAGGTCAATACTGCTTGTTTCCGCTTGTTCAATCTAAAATCTTGAGTCTTAAAAATAGGAACTTATTGTATAGAGTTGCATTCTAGTCAATAATGAAGGTCAACCTGATTCCAACCACAACTTTGAAATCCTCATCAAGTGATCTCTGGATGTATTGCTGGAAATCAAACGAAGTTTGACTTTGAGGTGCAAAATGTGCCTGAAATTAGCAAGCAAATATTGTAACCTACAGTCAGCCTTAACCATCAAAGACCGACGTAACGCTTTCATATACCCTAAAAAGGTTACTTACAATGACAAACCCATGACGAAGTGTCAGGTAGTCCACTTCAGGAACTGATCTGATAAACTGTCTGAAGAAACTGACCTGCAAAAGAGTTAATACTTGTACTCATAATCAACCCCTTACTACTAGAGACACTGCTCTACGACATAATACAAGCGTATATGTTAACTACTGTCATTTCAGCTTACTATCCATATTAGAATTGATGAATTGGTCCAGAAGTTTAGATGTCTTCCCCCAAATGATGTATCTCTTATAAATCTGAATCTTTCTGGGTCTGTACCAAGATTAAACAGGTATAGGTATTTATTCCTATAAATTATTTAGAACTGTAACTGAAAACAACCAATTCAAAACATTGATATTAATGGAAATAAAACCACCATGTGAGAACTGGTAGTCAGGAGTGTTTGTTTTCATTTCCCATGTCTTCCATTTTTTCATCTGCAAAATCCAAACCAGAAACAGTCAATAGTACTGAAACCTTAACATACAGCGAAATTGAGAAAGAAAGAGTCCGCATTGTATATCTCACCTTGGCTCTGCCAAAAGCTAGAGTGATGATGCAATAAAGAACGTGAAAAACTGCCAACACAAAGATGAATATATGAAGTTGGTGGATGCCATCAGATGAAACAAAAGGAACTTTACCCTGCAATACAAGATTTTAAAAAAATATATATATCATGGCAATTTAATTACAATTAATAAATAATATTTGTAAGCTAGCGGTACTAAAGTTGTAGTCATTAGATCAAGACGAAAACAAGTCTAGAGATACTAGAACAAAAACCGAATCTAGTCATACTAAAATTATCTTCAACGTGAAGGGTTGAAGGAAGGGAGGGAAAAAAAAACTGAACATGCCTTAGCAGCACATTTGTCATACTCTCCAGCAGCTAAAACACGCCTGTCCATGCCATTATCGCTAGTAACAGAAATTGATAAGAGCCTTCTTCCACTATTTTCATCGGAACTGTTGTATTTATCTTTGTTTTGTTGATTATTGTTACATGGAAGCCAAGTAGCCCCTACAGATTTTGGGATACAGATTTCTGAAATAAATCTTTGTCCCAGTATTGAGAGCATTAATGATATGAATCCCAGCAACATAAGCTCTGACCCAAAAAAAAAAACAAAAAGACAGGGAGGAGACGGTTAATAAATATATCTTCAAGTATTTAAACATTCTATAATTTAGTTGCTACTAAAAGTCGAATTCGCAGCTCTTTAATATTGAAAACGATCCCAAAAAATGAGGTTACAAATCTACTTGTAAGTAAGGTACGTTGAATCATTAAAATATAGAAACATGTTTGTGTAACCAAACGAGTAAAGTGTAAGGCTATGCGTAATGCATATGCTTTAAACAACCTGATTTTATCTTTTCAAGTGCTTCATAAAGAGCTCGTTTATGTCTCTTTGTTAACCACTGTAAAAGAGAAAGGAAAGTATGAGATACATTAACAAATTAGTAGAACATAAATTAACTGGGGTACTAATTACACAATTAGTTAAAAGGAAGCATAAATATATTGCCTTCCCAATTAAATGAATGGCATGCTCAATTACGATTGAAATCAAAACCAGCACAAAACAAACAACTGCAACTGCCCAAGTTGGTGTTTCCTCCAGAGATGGAGCTCCTGATTTTTCTGCACCCATTCTTTTTTCTTTTTGTCCTTTTTAATTGGTATACTACATGTGAATGAAACAACGATTAAGCTAAAAAGAGATATATAAAGTTAATTGTAGTGCATGTTGGTAAATGCAAAGACAATTATTAAGAGGGTCAGTCAAACATGGAAGTCCAAATGGGATGACCAAACTGGGGGGAGGAGTGAGGGAGGGGAGATGCCAAGACTTTGACTTGAGGTCTGAAAAGAGGAAGACTTTTCCCTCTTTTATTATTGGAAAATTTCCTTAGCTTTTTTATTGTGTTTGTTTTGGCTTAGATTTTTTCCTCTTTTTTATCAAAATATTTGTCATTTTATAAAATCAAGAAAGTGTTTAATTTTTTTATTTAGCTTTTTATTTTATAATTTTTTAATAAATTATTTTATTTATTTTCATAAAAAATCAAACTCACTATTTTTTAGTGTTAGAGTTGACTTAAGTATTAATCTTGTAATCAATAACTTACACTGTATAGTTTTTACTTTTGAAAAATTATTAATAGGGATAATATAGTAAATTACTCTCTCCATTCAGTTTTAACTGTAGTTTTAAAAATTTCTTATTTTTTTGAATAATTGTCATTTTACATTTTCAAGAGTTTATTTATTATTATTTTTATTTATATCCTTATTTGATATCAGTTCACACATTTCTCAAAGAATTTACATTTACTATTTCAAATATTTAAAAACCTATATTTTAGGTTCATGAATAAATGGGTATAAAAGTCAAAAAAGTACAAAATTATGACAACTTATATGTTTCCTTAATTCGTATGTCGAAATCCTAAATAACAGTTAAATTGAGACGAAGGGAGTAGCATAATAACTAATGCATTGTAATCATTTTTTTTAATTCATGTACTACAATTTTAAAAAACGCTAATTATGAAAAGGAGAGAATAATATTAAATTTCAGCATAGTTTTGTTCTATGATCTTTCTCTTCTCCGGACGAGGTTTGAAGTTTGGCTTGGGAAAATAAAAAAAGTCGTATTGAGTAGGTTCGAGACCTTTGAATGGAATATATCTGCATATTAAAGGGCTTAAAGGAATTGACGTTAGTTGGTCAGTTATAAAAAGCTACTTCAAAGACTTATCAACCTCGATTAGTTACGTCTAATTTATAGGAAAAAAATGTGTTGGGGGTACGGGCATGAAGTTAATTATAGGGCACAATTCACTCCACTCTCTTGAGATTTGATCATATTTTTTGTGCGATCCCTCTATTTTTAAAACCCTTCATGTCGGTCCCTGAACCTATCACTGTTAATCAAATATAACAGGTCACATCAGATTTTTTGATGTAGCATATGAGACTTACTAAATTCAAAAATTTAATGACATAAATACCCTTTTAATGTAATCTCTTGTCTCTTTCATTCATCAACAATACACTTTTCACCATCACAATAGCCATCACAGTAGTCATCACCACTCCTCACCACCACTGCCCCTGTCGTCGCCGCTAGAGCCCATAACAGTAGTCATCACTGACACCTCCAACAAAACATCAACACCATTACCAATTGTGAACCAACCGTCAGTCATCACTGGCAAGCCTGGACCACCCAAATCAACATCAAAGCAATAATCAACATCAGAGAAATTGAAATTACAAAAATGAAGAACGCGTTTTAGAGAAAAATCAAAAACTCTTCTGCCACCACAACCAACACTCTCTTCACCAAACCAACATACCCATTTCCTTCACCAACACAGAAAATTGACCACCATCTTCACTAACAAAACATCTTCCCAACTTGAGACAAAAACCGTCGGCCTCCTCACCACCACAACCCCAAAGCCTTTCCTTTACACATCTTCCTCCGCCGCTCGTCTCACCTCTGCCACCACCACAAATGCCACTCCTCGCCCATCAGCAACCGCCTCCACCACATACACTCCTCTTTGTTATTCTTCACATCCTATCCAGAACTCAGTCCTACCAATGACAAGTTACACAACTCCTAAACCACAAAAAAAAAATTCAACAAGAAAATTCACCAACAGCTGTAACAATCAATTTTCTTCAGATTATGCATGGGTTAACTCCATTCCAGCAGATCAATTTATTCGGCAATCAATTTCATTTGCAACCCAACTACAATTTCAACTAGGATATCAAATTTGCTACTGATTTCTACCAAAGAAAATTGTCCCAATCTCCAGTTCAAACCTCTCCTTTGGATTTCTTACTAGAGAAAAAATCAAGGTGGTCATATCTCCAGCTCCTTCTTCAAGTCATTCTGTCGTCACCAAAATCACCTCCTCCTCTCATTTCCAGAACGTTGATGATGGGTATTAGGGTTTAGTGAAAAGTGGAAGAAGGATTAGGTTGGAGGAAGAGAAGGCAGCGTGGAGAAGGAGACGGAGGAAGATTGAGAGAGAGACATAGAGATGAAGTTTTGAAGCAGAAAGAGATCGATAGAGAGAGAGAGAAAGAGCAGTGGTGGAGAAACAGGGGAGAGGAGAGGAGAGAGGTGTGAGAGAGAGATGGAGAGAAAAAGAGGGAGAGAGGAGAGAGAAAATCTAGAAAGGGGAAAAATCAGTGAGAGAAGGTTTGAGTGGTTTTTTGGAGTAAATTGATTTTGAAAAATCGAGGGTAATTTTGTCTTTTCGTATTTTCTGTTAAAAAAACAGAGTTAAAAACGATGGACCGGAACGAAGAGTTTTGAAAATGGAGGAACAACATGAAAGATATGGTCAAATCTCAGAGACTGCGGTAAATTTTGCCCTTAATTATAATAACGACCGGAGAAAGAGCCACTAATTTGATATTCGATATCTTTGTCCCAATCTGCACCGCCCAACTTCCCATTTTGACCGTCATGTTCTATTCGCATTCCCCACCATAATTATCCACGGAAACTTCATACGAAATTGCTGGGGTTTTTTTTCGTTGGCTCTCATCGGAAGTCAATATTCGGAAGAAATGACACTAATTTTAATAGGCTTCAATTTTTTTAGTGGCATCATTAAAACATATTCAGTATTAAAAGGTTAAAAATTTAATTCTTTGTAAAAGTAAATAAAATGACTCATAAGAGAAAAAACATCGTTGATTTTAAATGTGTGAACTTGTTGTTAGATTAATCTTTGACATGATGGTGGTATAATTATATTAAACACAATCAATAAAGCTAATTATACATATTAACAGATTAATGGTAGATAATAAATATTCCTTAATGGAAGGAATATATTGAGAATATTTCTATACTCTTATATATAGACCTTAGGTCTCCAACTAAACCACATCGGTTATTTGCACGAAACATTTTCGAAAACTTTGGACTCACCCTACCATCAATTAGCGAGTGGAGCTTAGTTGGAAGAATTCAAACAGTTTTCATGAAGTGATTTTAAGTTAGCAATAGTAACAAGTACGCCTCTTACGTTAGCGTGTATGATCGTTAGTTAATTTGTAAATATGCTTGTTCATAAGGCCAGCAATCTTACCCTTTTAACTTCAATGAATTCTAACTCGGTGACACTAAATTATGTTCACAAAACAAAAATTGCTTGCCTCTCAATTGTTCCGATGACCGCAAGCTTAACTCGGTAAGTATAAATAATTCAACAATTTTTATCTAAATAACATTAAGTTAAGTTGGAAAAATATAAGATTTTCATCTTTCGATATATTGTACAGGCGAAAACCAATTACTTACCAAATATAGATTTTACAAATGACATGGAATAGATATGAAATGCAAACTTGATTTCAGAGCGATGGTGGATTTGGGTGCGAGTTTGGCATTTGCCATCAACTTGTCGTTTCTCTTCAGACGATTGGTCGCCGCTGTGCTATCATACCATCTTGCCTAGCTTCTAATTTCTATCAGTGGTGGATCTACTTTATAACTTGGGGATTTCACTCTTACTTTTGAGGAAAACCATTTTTACATGTTATTTTTTTTACAATTTTATGGTAAAAATTATAAATTGACACCCTTCAAAAGAATTTACTTGTTAAATAACACACCTCAACAAAATAGTTTTACATATATAAACAAATATTTTATGACAACAATACCGCTATTATAAATTATTTTAATGATATAAATATTTATCCAATACATATTTATATATACACATATATTCTCTCCCACTCAAATTTAACGGTTTAATTTTATATTTTCTTTCTTCCAAAAAATTGGTTTAGTTTTTATTTTTTATATTAATTTTATAATAAAATTTCTATATACCCCATATTAACTTTTAGCTACTTTCAAATTCTAATGCAATTTTTTTAATTATAAATAAATATATAGTTACAGTTGATGTAATTATATTGATCAAAGTATACAATTTAATATACTATTAATAAGAAAGTAAGGATATTTTGTGAAATTTGCATTCTCTTTTTTAATTTGTGTGTACATATATATAAAACAAACCATTATTTTTGAAACAAAGGAAGTATATAATTCGGTGTTAGTTGTGATATCTTTGTTAAAATTTTCTGGATCCGCCACTAGTTCTTATAATTAAGCCAAATCAAATTCATTCTGTTTACGTCCATGTTAAAAATTAAAGTAGATGTATATAGTTTCTCTTCCACATAGGTCAATTTTTTAAGTATAGATGTTGTTTCTCCTTAGATTCTCTTGAAATGTACAAGTATCTTAAAGCTGCTCTATTTTAAGGATTCTCGCGAAAATTGACATATAGGGTCACAGCCCAATTTGAAGAGTTTAGGTAATTAAAGGTTGGATACTCGCTACAATGTGCTCTTCTTTGTCGTAATCATATTAATTCGAGACGAACTAATTAATTTACATATTCAAGAGTTTGAAATCACTGAAATATAGCAAAGCACCAAGGGAGAACAAGCTGCAATCTCACCTGCATATTACAGTGTTTATTTGAGGTACAACTAAATCACATATTACAATCGACTGTTTAATTTTCATTATATATATTCTATTAAATTTACCAAAATCTACTAAATTTATTTGGAAGAAACTTCTTGGAATGTTTGGACAGTTGTACAAACTTTTTTCACTCCAAAAGAAACAATTCACTCTAACTGTGATTTGCCTACCAGAAATAAATAGCAGACAATGAAAAGACTACAGTTCAACTTCACTTGGAAAGGAAACAAAAAAGTATGGAATACAGTATGTTACAGCTACATTTGTTGATTTATAGCCGTCATTTGCATTTGCAACACAGTACCAGATGCCGATTGGTCGAAATGCAATTCGTCACCTTCGTGAAAATTTACGTACTTAAAGACAATACAATTTGTGAGTTCTCAGTTAGTTTGGTGGGTTTTTTTTGGCAGCAATTTATGATCACTTCATACTGTTTTTTTGAGTGTGTGAATCCATAGCTTGACAATTGAAGTTTGTCTAGCGTACTGACTTTAAGTGAACTAAAATATTCTTCGAAAAAACACGGAAAAACAAACAAGATTAAAAAAGAAGGGGAACAGAATGTTGCCTTAGCCTCACTACCAAAAAGAACAGAAGACAAGTTAGTGAAAAAAAAAACTCTCAAACAAGATTCAAACCACACTACTAGCCATGGATGTTGGCTTATTTCAGGTAGGTCCATGTACAATTTGGCACCACATGATCGCATGTGATGATCAGTTTAATCTTACTTTAAAGTTTATAACTCACACATCCTAGTTCTAGGTGTTCGTAAGCACAAATTTTTTGATGAGTCATTTTATTTATTTTGTAAGAAATTAAATTAGCGATGGTTAGTATTGAAAACGACGCTAATACCAATAAGTTACAACTTAGTCCATATATACAAACGTGACATTGCCAACATGGACAGAATAGTAATTTGATCTGAAAAAAGATGTGGATTTAAGGGAATCCATGGCTTATGACCACATCCTCCTTCGTACAAAGTTCCACCACTTGCTTTTTCATTGTTGTTTTCACTCATTGTTCTCTTCCTCGTTTCACTACCACCACATCCTCCATTTTTATTCATTCCTATTTAGATTTGCTTCCTCCTCTTCTTCCTTCCCCCTCACTTCTTTCTCTCTCTAGTCGCTTCCTCTATGGCTGACAAGAATTCTTTTTGTATTATAACAGTCATGGACTGTCTTTGGTTCCATCAGATTATTCTCCTCTCAGAACCTTCTACTACACTGCTTAACCCCAAAATCCTTTCAGTACAATCATCAACCTTATCTTTAGAAATACCTAATTCTGATTATGAAGAAGCTTCATCACCTCGTACAGTAGATGAGATCTCCCAGGAATCTGCCCCCGTCATTTTGCAGGTATTAAGGTTCTTCTCTTTTAATTTTTCATTTTTAGGGTTCTTACTGAAAATCGAGCTCTTTCAAACTCCTGTACTACCTCTTAATCCTTGATACGACTCCATTACTTTTTTGTCTGATATACCTTTTTATTTGTGCTACTAGGATGAATCCAATGAAGAAGAATTAGGACAGGACAGTATCAAGAAAGCAAGACCAACAAGATTGAATCTTATCAGAAACCGAGCTCGTTCCCATTCATCATCACCAGTATCCTTAGAAAAACGTCCGAGACATGCAAGACACTCAAGTTTAATAAGAAACACACTGCAGAAATCCAGGAGTTGTAGAAGCATGGGAGAGTTGGAGCTTGAAGAAGTGAAAGGGTTCATGGATCTTGGTTTCATATTCAAGAAAGAACATTTAAGCCCAAGAATGATTAAAGTAATCCCTGGACTGCAGAGACTAGGACTACTAAACAAAACCGAACAAAACCAAACTGATCAGCATCAAGTAGCTGAAGAGGATCTTCATAAACCAAACGAAGAGACCAAAGAACATAAAGAAGAAGAAGAAGAAGAAGAGAGGGGTGTAATTAGACCATATTTGTCAGAATCATGGTCAATAAAAAGACCAGATTCACCACTACTAAATTTGAGGATGCCATCAAGAATATCTGCAGCTGATGATATGAAAAAACATCTAAAGTCGTGGGCTAGAACTGTTGCATCTGTTATTCAACAAGAATCTTGACAGTAGTAATCTAGAGAAAGAGAGATCAACAATATACAACCTTGAGAATTTATTCTATATTTCAACTAAGAAACTGTAAAATATGCATCTTTTTCCATCTCTGTAGATTGATAACTAAATAAGAGAAGTGGTGAAAATGTCCTTTTAGATTTCAATCTCCGTGTTTAATTAAGTAGTAAATCACATCTAAGCAATTTAACTCAACTAGTAATTAGTACTTTTGGTGTTGAAAATTTTGATAATATCACGAATTTGAGCTTTCTAGGGCGTAAAATTTTCATAAGGTAAAATCCTTCAGACCTGTTGAAATGAACGACAGTTAGTCAAATGAAAATAAATCGTAAACATAAGTGAAACTTAAACAGAGCGAAAAAGAAGTGAATAAAGTCTAAATCAGTTCGTTCCGGTTTTAAATCGCACAGAGAAAGGGTTGCAAGTTGAGAAGATAGAAAGGGTCCTACCATGTTGAGAGATGAGAGAAAAAAAAGAGCACTTAATAATTAGAGCATCAGCCAAGAGGTCACATCGATTGCTGAAATTACAATTGTCGGTATTTGTTCGTTGGATTAATGAATGCAGTGTCCATGTGTTGTTTTTTTGTCTACTATGACTAGAACGAATGTTATCTGAAGCAAAACAAGATCATGTGATGACAAGTGTGTTATTTAGAAATGGGTAGGGTGTATTAATATATTTATTTATATTTATAATTTATATATTATATTGATATTCTATTTTTATCTATATATATAACAAAAATTATTATTTATATCTTATTTATAGGATATTTATTTATTTGTAGGATATCTACTTATTTATAATATAAATTTAGTTAATTACTTAAAAATAATATAATATTAATTTAAAAAAATAAATGAGGTAATATAAAACATTATATTTACACAATATAATATAAAAATTATAATTTATAATTAAATATTTTTAATAAAATAGTAGTGTAATAAGTTGTCACTTGAAGATAAAAATTATAGTTTAAAATATTATATAAGGATAAAGATGAGCAGTGTTTTCAACATTTCTATTACAATCTTCAAATTACAGCTCTTAGTTTTTGTTTTTTGTTGTAGAGAAAATATTAAACCAAAATATATACTAGATGTTATATTTGTGACAGTAATATACCAAAATATGTTAGACCAAAATACACCAAAATGTTAGACAAAAAAAAATACTCTTAAACTCTCATGTTTGATTTGTTGATCAATCAATCATTTGTTATAGTTGACTTTGTAATAGAACACCATACATTAAAAATAAATCAGAAAGTTACTTGAAACAATTATTAATATCAATAAACAAGATAAAATATAATACTTAAAACCTCTAAGTCATCTTTAATTTTTAATTTTTTTATGTCTATACTATATGATAGAGTTTTACATACAAAACTTTTGCCTAAAATATTTTAGTTATAATAAATTCTTTGAATATAAGACTATAATAATTTCTCAATAGTAGCATCTCATTTTAACTTCATAAAAACTACAATATCTAATTAAATACATTATAGTCTCATTCTAGTTAAATCAATTTATTCAAATATGATAATTTATTTATCTTCAAAAGTCTCTCTCTCTCTCTCTCTCTCTCTCTCTCTCTCTCTATATATATATATATATATATATATATTGACTAATATGTATGGATACGGATATTACCTAGCAGATAAGAGTACGGGTAGGATATTTTATATCCATACCCTACTCGTACTCGTACAGTAAAATGCGGGTATTACATGTATCTGTATCCATATCCACACCTAGTCAAAAACGAGTAATACCTGTGTTGACTGAGTATGGGTTGGATTGGTATGCGTCGGGTATGGTATAAATTCTCGTCTCTACTTGAAGTTATAGTCCTGAAATGGGAAAAGAAAAAATAGCGGCAGTCATATTTTTATTGCATTGCATTCTTAACCTCGTGTCTGTTTATGGTCAAAGCAATACATGTTTGCCTTGATCCTCTTTGTCTTCAGATTTTGCCAGAATAGATTAAAAATTAGGATTAATTATCACGACCCATTCCCAGGACCATGACTGGCGTACGAGGTGAACCGTCTATGGGAGTCCGGCCTATCCCACACAAGCCTCCATAGTACAAAACTTCTACCCAAATATCATATTTAAAGAAATATGAAAAAATAAATAAAAGTATAATCTTTGTTTGTTAAAAACAAAACATATATAATATTAAGTGCGGAAATTATTTCAAATTAAAACATTTGAAATGTCAGAAACAATAACAGAAACATAAACACATCCCACAAGAACCCGGTGTGGAGCATCAAACAACTCATACAAATGAACCCGGTCAAAAAGGCACTGACCGCAATAT
>CAODLS010242207.1:0-11220 GCA_948243855.1 Flueggea neowawraea
TTTGGCCGAATTTTCTTAAGGTAAGAACAATCCATTGCCGAATTTGTGTGCCACAATTCAAAGAGAGAAAATAATTTTGTGAGCTTTAGAATAGTGATTCTAAAAGGTGCTAGTACACTGCAATCATTCCAAGGTAAGTTCGTCCCTGTGGATGCCTGTAGCCATGTTCACGGAAAAGCAACGTGATTCCACAAAGGTGATTCGGGTTCTTGGTGCTAAGAGCTACATCAACGTTTCATTCAATCATTCGATCAAGCCTTGGTGAAAGGTAAATCATCCAACTTTAGTTATATATGTTGATATGCATGGGTCATTGGGGGAATTCAAGGCATTAAATTTTTGTTATATCTGCTGCCATGAATGCTTATGAATGTCATAATAGAGTCGTGAATTCCAACAGCACTTTAAAACATCATTCCAAACACCTAATCAACATGTCAAACATCCAGAGGATAGAATCAAAATTGAACAAAATAAATCGGGACTGGTAAGAATCCTACAGTAGCTAGGTTGGAAACAGACGGAGTATTACACCGTTCCTCGAGATTCTCTAAAATATTCAGCCATTAATCCAACGTTAAAAATTGCTTTAGCTTTACTAATGTGGCGTCAAAATTTAAAATGCAATAAATTTTAATGGTTGATTTACCCCTCAACCAAAAACCCAAACGAACTCAATCCACCCAACGCTCAAAAACCAAAATAAACCCATTTAAAACCGACCAAATACACACTCTAAAATTCAAAATAAACCCACCCCACCTCACTCTAAAAAACCAAAGCAAACCTATCAAAAAGCAAAACAAACCCAGCTAAACATCAACTGAACCATCAAAAATGAAAACAAAACCACTGATTGTTCTTCTTCTACTTCCATTGACTCTCTCACTCCAATTTTTTTTTCACTTCTCTCTATCTCTCTCCCCATCTTCAATTGCTTCAGATTCTTCACTGCCACCCATTCTCTCTCCATCGATAATGAATCTCGAACTCAAAAAGTCAACCGAATCGACGGTGAACTCAAATTCTTTACTTCAGGATGCCTGCTTCAATCCATAAATAGATCTTCGAAGCTTGCATACCTTACTAGGATTCTTAGGATCGACAAACCCTCGGGTTGTGTCATGTACACATCCTCGAGGAGGTTTCCATTTAGAAAAGCAATTTTGACATCCATTTGTTATATCTCATAGTCATAATGTGCTACTATGGCAAGAAGCATCCTAATGGATTCGAGCATGGTGACTGGTGAAAAGGTTTCATCACAGTCAATACATTGAGTTTGTCTAAAACCTTTTGTAACGAGTCTTGCATTGACTATCCCATCGGCTTTTAGGTTATAAATTCATTTACAATCAATGACTTTGGCTCCATTAGGTGGATCCACCAAGTTCCAAACTTGGTTGTCTTACATAGATTGCATTTCTGATTTCATGGCTTCATGCCATCTTATAGAATTTGGATCTATAAGTGCCTCTTGGTAGGTTGTAGGCTCATCGTGGTCTACAAGAACAATTCCTTTATTTTCAGTTATGAGAAATCGATATCTCTCAAGCTTGTGATGAGTGCTACCAGACCTTATTGGGCCTTGTGTTATAGATTCAAACTCCATAACATCATGTGAGTCATCTTGAATCTCTATCCTATCTTCAACAACTATTTGTGATTCTTTTATTTCTTCTAGAATTACTTTACCCCAGCTAATCCTTTTGGAAATAAACTCTTTTGTTAGTGTAAGCCCTAGCCCCAATTTATTCTATATGTACCTTTTATTTTGGAAATAAAACTATGAGGTATTAGTTTTATCATTCATTTATTTTCTAGGCATATATGGTTGATAAAATGTCCATGAATGAATATTCGACACTTGAGTTATCAAGGTTGAGGACCTTGATAGTAGAACCTGGAAGTGATAAATAATTTCATTCTAAACATCCCTAGTCGATTATAACCACGGGAGTGGAAATAAACTAAGACTAATATGAGCTCTGTGCGATGATCATGTTCTACGGGTCATGGATAGGGAATATCTATCAGAGTTCACAGAAACAAAGTTTGGAACAAGGTATCTAGATTCGATTCGCTAATGAGAATACTGCATTGTGGCAAGTCATTCTCATGCAATGCTTATATTGGAATCCACATATCTAAAATCACTATAGGGTTTTTGGTGACTTGTCGTATACTTTGACATACGCCTAACGTGGTCGTAACTGGTTGACAAGTATGGGTATGATTAGGTATGCGGAGAGTCTCGCAAATAAACATGAGTGAAGTGATGGGATTGCCCCTCTCATAAAGAGGGAAGATATCACTGGCCACTTGATTGGTAGAGATTGAGTAGTGCGTGGCCACACCCAAATGAAATGATAAGAGACATCATTTATTTGACATAATCAATCTTACTAGATAGTCAAGAAAATGATTTAGCAATAAATAAGGATGACTAGGTCAATGCCTATGCTAATCAGGATATCAAGAGGCAAATGATCGTATAAGGTTGCATCAGGTCTTGTTAATGCCAATTAACATCTATTTAATTTGGGTAATCATAGTGTCTTGCTATATAGCGCCTATGATTTATGGGCCCAAGGCCCATTGCCAACATTGAATAGACCTACAGGATCACACACGATCAAATACTAGGTTAAGGGTAAAATCATCTTTTTACCAGGGCATTTATTTTATTGGATAAAATAATTTGGGCCATATGAGGCCCACATAGGAGGCTCACATTGGATGTGGATTTCGGCCTAGACATTGGTTTAAATAATTAAAATCAAATGAAGAAAAGAAGGAAAGACGTTGTGTTGGAAAAGGACTCTTAAAACCTAAAGTAGTTTGGTCAAACTATGACACTACATTTGAATAATTTCTGGCTGGTTTTTTTGATTAATTTCAGCAGATATTGTGGTGTTTTAAGTGCCTAAAACACTGATTTTTGAAATTTTTTTAGGCTTTTTTTCGTGTGAAATTAGGCAGCCAAAACAAGTGAAAACTGTAACTCTTTTCCAACAAAAACCTCTCTTCTCTTCTCTTCTAGGTCTAGTCGAATTTGAGAAAGGAAAATAGAAGCAAAAACTTTTCTTCTTTCCTTCTAAGCCTCCATAAAAACTTTTGGTTATAGCTTAAACAAAGAGACATCAATCCTTTTGCTTAGAGCCAAAGCCGAATGCCCTAGGTGTGTTTGGACAGATTTTGTTGTTGCTAGCACATCCTCTTTACCACATAGTTTTTGTGTGTGTGTGAACATAGAGATGATTAGCGATTCACAGTCCTTTTCATTGGCATTAAGGAAGGGGAAATGTACCTTAACTTTGTTTCGGTATGGGCTCTATTGGTGTTCAAAAATTCGGCACACATAGCTCAAAGGAGAAGGTATAAATTCGTCACACATCCTTGTTTCTTATTATTATGTTTTGATTGTGGTTTTTCGTGAGTGTATCTTGGCTGGTTTTTGATAAAAGTTGTTTGCTTCCGCTGTGTTAAACCTCTGATAATGTACATCAAAACTATACATCCTTTTCCAAAAAGGCACCGTTTCGAGCAACAAACACTTTGTTCTCAGAACGATTATAAAAGTAGTATCCCTTTGTTGTCTTTGGATACCCCACAATATATATTTTTCAGATTTAGGTGCTAACTTTTTCTGAAACTTGACATTTCAGAAAAGCTTCGCATCCCCAAATCTTTTGAAAATACATTATGGGTTTTTTTCATTCCATATCACATATGGTGTCTTTTCAACCGCTTTAGATAGAATTTGGTTAAGTATGAAAGCAGCAGTTTCTAAGGCATAACACCAAAATAAGACTGGAAGATCTGTTTGACTTATCATTGATTGAACCATATTCAATAGAGTTTGATTTCTCCTTTCAGACATGCCATTCCATTGAGGCGTTCCAGGAGGAGTAAGTTGTGAGACAATTCCACACTCCTTAAGATGATTGTCAAACTCTTGGCTTAAATATTCTCCACCTCAATCGGATCAAAGTGCTTTGATATGCTTGCCAAATTGGTTTGTACTTCACTTTTGAATTCCTTGAAATTTTCAAAGGATTACGATTTATGTATCATAAGATAGACAAATCCATACCTACTGAAATCATCAGTGAAGGTGATGAAGTACAAATAACCTTCTCCAACACTTGTACTAAAAGGAACACATACATCAATACGTATTAGTCCTAATAGATCGTTGGCCCTTTCACTTTTCTTTGTAAAAGGACTCTTGGTCATTTTGCCTAACAAACAAGATTCACATGTGTCAAATAATTCGAGATCAAATGAGTCAAGTAATCCATATTTGTGGAGTTTTGAGATGTGTTTCTCACTTGCACGGCCCAAACAACAATGCCAAAAGTAGGTTTGGTTTAAATCATTTGATTTTAACCTTTTATTAATGTTAAAGGTGGGTTTCATTATTCCAAGTTTAAAATATAGAGACTAAAAGATAAGGTTGCAACACCATAAAATATGTCCCTATGATAGATGAAAAGATTATTATTCTTAATAATAAAATGAAAACCAACATTGTCTAAACAAGAAACTAAAATAATGTTCTTACTTAAAGCAGGAACATAATAACAATTCAACAATTGTAAAACAAGCCCACTAGGCAAAGTTATGTCATAAGTTCCTATAGCTATACAACAACTCTTGCTCCATTGTCCACTCGTAAGTCCACTTCGCCTTTCATCAATGATATATTATTTCTCAATCCCTGCAAGTTAATGCAAATATGAGCTTGACATCCAGTATCAAATACCTATGACGAACTAGTAAACATATTGATTTCTATAACAATAATACCTGAAGTAGAAGTCTCACTTCCTTTCTTCTTTAGCTCTTCCAAGTAGAGTTTGTAATTTCTCTTCAAATGGCCTGGCTCATTGTAGTGAAAGAAAACTGCTAGTGTAAGCCTTAGCCCAAATACATTGTATCCAGATTATATTATATATATTATGAGGCATTGTTTTATCTCTTTATTATTCATATGCATGTTTAATATGATAAAACATCTATAAATAGTGATTTTGCTTAAGTTATGAAATATGTGATTTGGATAGTAAAACCTTGAAGCATAAAAGAATATTATTCTAAATATCCGTAGTCGATTATTTGTTAGTGTAAGCCCTAACCCCAATACGTTGTACCCAGATTATATATTACATATAAATATTATGAGGCATTGTTTTATCTCATTATTATTCCTGTGCATATTTAATTTGATAAAACATCCATAAATAGTGATTCTGCTTAAGTAATCAAATATGTGATTTGGATAGTAAAACCTTTAAGCATAAAAGAATACTATTCTAAATGTCCATACTCAATTATTGTTATGGGAGTGTGGTAGCAGGCAAGCACACCTATCATTCGTACTATGCGGACTTGAGTACCGAGTGTCGTATCCCATAAAGACTAAGAGTACTAGTAATAACTCTCTCTATTATCTAGCCTATAAATAGAAAAGGAATGGAGACACGCCAACACACAACACAGCAGTGCAAAGAGAGTTTAAGAACCAGGCAATCAAGGGTAATATTACATCCAAATGTTGAATCCCCCTAGGACTACCTAAGCAAAATCGACCTCGTCACTAAGTCACTTGTTCATACAATTGGACCGTAGGAATTTCTAACATATATTAACCTCTCTCTTGAGTTAGTTAAAATTGAACGTCAACTTGACTAACTAGAATCTCTTCCTAATTAATACCCCCATGTTGCATTAACACTGATTTTTGAATTCTCATATTAAGTTTGACCTTAATCCGAAAGATTTATGTCGACTCATCTCTAGGTTTGTATGCAACTCTTCTCACCTATGAGCGATTCGAAATACACAATAAATCTCTCGATTCCCATGCATGCAATCAATTGTCAAATCAAAACACTTGTAGAATCAATCCAACAAAAACGCTATATATATCATAGATGAATCTCAATTCATGAACAAAGCAACAAAATAAAAAAACCCATTCACAAATTCGTCCTAGGGTTCATCACATCTAGATGCATATGAATTTAGCCCATAATATCAGTAGATAAATCAACAAAAATGAAATGGAAACAAGATAGAAAGAAAGAACCCATTGAGAATCCTTCAATCTTTAAGCAGCCCACTTGATTTTGATGTTGATCCACTCCAAGGACGTTCTCCCCTTGAACCCCAACTGTTTCCCTCTCTAAAACACTATTTTGTGTGCAAATGGTTACTTTTTCTGATTAGGGTTTGTTCAAAGAATAAATAGGCCAAAATGGTGTGTTCTAGTAAGACACAGCTCGATGAAGACATTATACCGTTGTGTCTTCATTTCCCAAACCGTGTATTGCTTTAAAACTTCGTCGTTTCAGCTCTTTAATGCGTTTGGTTTTGAAACTGGAAAGACACTAACAAAAATCCTAAGACACGACCGTGTCTTTGGCTCCAAGGGCGTGTCTTACTTTCTGAATGTGCACTTAACTCTGCCGAATAGTACACAGACAAATCATGAAATTACACGATTGTGTCTTTGTCTTCCAGACCGTGTCTTGCTTCCTAGAGGTGCATTTAACAATGATGAATAGGACATGGTATTACACGACCATGTCTTGTGGTCCCAGACCGTGTCTTGTGCTGAAAGCCTCTAAAATTGTTGTTTAAACTCTGTTTTGGCTTGCTTTCATTCAATTCTATCGAAACACCATCACATGACCTAAAAAGCAAAATATGAACCAATAAAATTCCAGAACTTATGAAAACAACTCAATTATAACCAAAATGATAGGAATTCGATAATACAAAAATGTTTAATTGACCGTTCATCAAATTATCCCACACTTAGGATTTTGCTTGTCCTCAAGCAAAGAAAGAATTAAAACAAGGGCTATATGCTCACAAAATCAAAGTATTGTGGCATGGGACTCACGTCATAGAAAACGAGAATAAATTGAATGGCAGATAATTCCAAATATGCATGAGGTACTAATAAGCCTAAGTGACACCCCAAATCAGCACAAGTAAGAGCTCAAATGATCAAAAAATTCGATTTGAATTGGTCGTCCATTCATATCATCCATTTCATTACAAAACAAAACATTGAACAATTTAGGAAGATACGGTTCAAACCTCTTGTTCACTTCAAACATTGTAATAAATTCAACCAACTCAATAACTTACATGCTACAAACACAGTCAGTAAATTAAGGGTTAAAATTATGTGCTTTTGTACTTATCCAAGTTTCCACCATAAAGGAAAATTCATTTTTCATGCGAAGACTGCTCATTTGTGATGAATGCCCCCGATTACTTAGAAAAACCCCCAATGGCAGTGCTTTGCATACTCATGTCTGAAGACATCGGAGTAGGTTATGAACCCCATTTACTTGTCCTTGTTTAGGTTCAAGCAAGTTACGAGTAACCTTTTTAAGTTCTTATTCATATAACTTCTTTTTTTAATTTCCAAGAACCTACATGCCATTGTTCAAGTAAATCAAAGATTTGAATGGAAAGAAAAAATTCAAAGCGATCACAACCTCGAGACTCATGCTATTCCAAAATAGTCAATTCAAGGTCTCAAACTAACAAAGACATATTCAAAATTCCCAACTATCATTGAAATAATTAAACAACATATGCACTAGTTGAGAATTTGTCATCCCTTACCCCACATTTAATATTGGACATTGTCCTCAATGTTCACAATCGAAATGTATTAGATACAGTTCGATCTATGATTAGTCAAACTGATCTTCCAATTTCCTTATGGGGTTACGCCCTTGAAACTGCTTCATTCTTGCTAAACAGAACTCCAACTAAAGTAGTTGAGAAGACACCATATGATATATGGATTGGGAAGAAGCCTTATATGTATTTTCTAAGGATTTGGGTTGCGAGTCTCGTGTTAAGAGATTAACATCGGGTAAGCTAGCACCCAAAATCGATAAATGCTTATTTGTGGGATATCCTAAAGAGACTAAAGGATATTAATTTTACAACGCAAGCGAGAACAAAGTGTTTGTTGCTCAAAAGATTGTTTTCCTTGAAAAAGAGTTTATTTTCACGAAAAACAGTGGGAGTAAAGTACAACTTGAAGAAACTCAAGAACTACAAACTGCTATGCAGGATAGTATGGAAATGGAAATGGATTCACAAGAAGTTGTGGAACCCAAACCCATTACACAATGCCTAAGAAGGTCTGGTAGGATTCGTCACGAGCCTGAGAGATATAGATTTCTCATAACTGATGATCAATGCATAGTGCTAGTGGATCAAGACGAGCCCACTACCTACCGATATGCGATTGAAAGTCCTAATTCAGCCAAATGGCTTGGAGCCATGGAATCTGAAATGCAATCAATGTATGATAACCAAGTATGGACTTTTGTTGATCCACCTGAAGGTGCTAAGATCATTGAGTGAAAATGGATTTTCAAACAAAATGTCGATAGTACGTCAAAGGTAGACTAGTTGCTGAAGGTTTTAAACAAACTTATGGTATTGACTATGATGAAACATTTTCACCAGTAGTCATGCTCAAATCCATTAGTGTTCTACCTACCATAGACGAATATTATGACTATGAGATATGGAAAATGGTTGTCAAGACGACTTTCCTTAATGGAAAACTCCTCGAGGATGTTTACATGAATCAATTTGAGGGTTTTGTCGATCCTAAGAATCCTAATAAGGTTTCCAAGCTTCAAAGATCCATTTATGGGTTGAAGCAAGCATCCCGAAGTTAGAATCTTCGCTTTGATGAGGCAGTCAAAGAGTTTGGTATTATCAAGAACGAAGATGAGCCTTGTGTGTACAAAAAGAATACTGCGAGCATTGTAGTGTTTCTAATTTTATCTGTTGAAGACATCCTACTAATAGGAAATGACATCTCAACATTGTTAAATTTTAAGCAATGGTTAGAGAAGTGTTTCTATATGAAAGACTTAGGTGAAGCCGAAACTATACTGGGTATAAGGATCTATAGAGATAGATCACAATGGCTCTTTGGACTAAGTCAAGAAAAGTACATAGATAAAGTACTAAAACATTTCACTATGGTTGAATCCAAGAAAGGTTATATACCTTTGTCACAAAGGGTTGTTTTAAGTAAGAAGTATAGTCCTTCCACAAGAGAACAAAGAGAATACATGAGTAAAGTTCCATATCTTTCGGTTGTAGGTTCTATCATGTATGCCATACTATATACTAGACTGGATGTCGCACATGCACTAAGCATGACGATCAGGTTCCTACATGACCTAGGTGAAAAACATTGGACTGTTATCAAAGGGATCCTTAAGTGCTTACAAAGAACTAAAGGATAATTCTTAGTATACGAAACGGAGGAAGAGCTCATTGTAAATGGTTACACTAATACTTCCTTCCAAACTAATGTCGAGGACTCAAAATCACAATCTGGTTATGTGTTTTGTCTGAATGGAGGTGCTGTAAGTTGGAAGAGCTCTAAGCAAGACACCCTCGCTGATTCTACTACAGAGTCTGAGTATATTGCAGTTTCAGAAGCTACAAGGAAGGCTATTTGGATTAGGGAGTTCATTACTAGATTAGGAGTTGTCTTAAGCATCCTAGATCCAATTACACTCCATTGTGATAACAACAGGGCCATCGCACAGGCTAAGAAGCCCCGATCACACCAAAAATCCAAACATATACTCTGAAAGTACCATCCCATTCGAGAAATCATCGAGGGAGGAGATGTGAAGATATGCAAAATTTCTGGAGAAAAAGAATGTAGTAGATCCACTAAACGAGCAGTTAGTGGGGCCAAGGCATGAAGGTCATGTTAGATCATTTGGTCTTAGGATTATGCCTGATTGGAACTAGTGCTAGTGAGAGATTGTTATTGTAAGACCTAGCCCCAATACATTGTATCCAGATTATATATTACATATAAATATTATGAGGCATTATTTTATCTCATAATTATTCCTGTGCATGTTTAATTTGATAAAACATTTATGAATAGTGATTCTACTTAAGTTATCAATGTTAGTGTAAGCGCTAGCCCCAATTCATTATATATGTATCTTTTATTTTGGAAATAAAAATATAAGGCATTATTTTATCATTCATTTATTTTCTATGCATATATGGTTGATAAAATGTCAATGAATGAATATTCGGTACTTGAGTTATCAAGGTTGAGGACCTTGATAGTAGAACCTGGAAGTGATAAAGAATATCATTCTAAACATCTCTAGTCGATTATAACCACGAGAGTGGAAATAAACTAAGACTAGTATGAGCTTTGTACGATGATAATGTTCTACAGGTCATAGATAGGGAATATCTATCAGAGTTCATAGATACAAAGACTGAGGGTACATTTGGAGGCCAGTAGGGTCGAGGGCAGAGTGAACAGTTTGAGAAGAGGCACATACATTCTTCAAGAGGACAAAGATAGGGGCAGAGCTCTTAGAGCATTAGTGCGACACAACCAACTTGGTGTGTTGGGGGTCAGAGTTCTGAAGGCTTGTACCCGAGTTGTGAAACTTACGGGGGAGATACACATGGGTATGCAACAAGGTAACATGTCTCTATTTTCATTGCAGGCAGTCGGGACACAAGGTGGCTGAGCATCCTATAAAGCATGACACAGGATTACATGCAGTTCAGTTAGTGGTCGAAGGTACAGGCAGAGGCACTATAAGTTATGGTGGTCGTAGCCAGATTTGTCAAGGTGGTGGCCATGGACAGGCCGGTTAGAGTAGTGGAGTCGTGGGAGAGCAGGCTCGCGTATACCATTTGACCCATCAGGAGGCACATACCTCCAATGCTGCAATCACTGGTACGTTATCTTTATCTGGTACTTTTGCATATGTATTATTTAATTCTGGTGCATCACATTCTTTTGTCATGCCATATTTTGTTGAGCATGTGGGGTTGGTTTTGTATCCATTAGATAAACTAACAGAGGTATCGTTGCCTTTAGGCAGTAAGGTTTTGGCTGATTCTGGAGTTTGGGGTTGTGTGATTGAGGTGGATGGGCACGAGTTGATGACCAATCTTATTGTGTTGGACGTGGGAGAGTTTGACATCATACTCGGTATGAATTGGCTTTGACTTAACACGTTACCCTAGATTATTTTGCAAAGAGGGTATGTTTTCGACCGCCAGGTTAGAGTGAAATTTATTTTCAGGGTGAGTGAGACAACATTGTTTGAAGATATGTATCAGCTATTAGAGTAGAGACAATGATTTGTCTAGGATGCGAGG
>CAODLS010242380.1:0-15994 GCA_948243855.1 Flueggea neowawraea
ATGTTGTTAATGCTTTCATCCTCTTTCATGGAGAATAACTCATAGTCATGTAGAAGCATATTAACCTTTGTTTCCTTGACTTGAGTTGTGCCTTCATGAGTAATCTCAAGCATTTCTCATATCTCCTTGGCATAATCGCAAGAGGAAATTCGATTGTACTCTTCTTGACTCAAAGCACAATATAAGAGTTGAGTGGCTTTGACATTTTGACTTAGAGACTTCCAATTTTCATTGTTGAAGTTTTTATACCCCTTAAGTGTGTCATCTTCATTCTTGGAAATTTTTGGACCAAGAACAATCACTTTCCATAGCTCGATATCATATGATTGGATGAAAATAGTCATCCTTTTCTTCCAAGAATTGAAATTTGAGCCATAAAAAAAAAAGAGGAGTATAGAGAGAAGCACCAGATACACATGGAGGAGAAGGGTCGAGATTCATTTTGATGATGCAGATCTTTGCTCCAAGGTTGTTAAGCCTTCTTGAATGGAGACCCTCTATAATACCACTTGTTGGAGAATTTTTGGTCTATTGAGTGGATATCAGAAGCGACTAGAGACAAGAGAGAGAAATCAACACAAGAATTTAAAGTTGTTCGACCAACCTTGCCTCCATCCACTACCTAATTCTCACCACTTAGGATTTTTACTATAACGGTGATTGATTACGGTTCAATCCAACAAAGCCAATACACGAGTTTGATTCCGGCTCAACACCTCTAAGGCCTACATAATGTTGTTTTCCTTAGGTTCACAACAAATCTCTACAATGTTGTTTTCTATAGGCTTACAACAAATCTTTCTCACACTCTCAAAGTGTTTACAAACTGTTTACAACAGATGAAGCTCTATGCTAGAGTTGGATATTTGAGCTTGATGCTTGAACTTTGATCTCTAGCTTGATTGATTATTTTTCTTGTTTGGAACTTATAGGAAATTTGGCACAATAAGTTCTAAGGTTGTTGAACACGTTTTTGTCCTTCTCTTGATGTATTTATAACATTCTCATGCCATATGACCGTTGCTTTGAAGAAACTATCCGTTGGAGTGTATTTAATGCTTATGCAGCTTTATGTGACCTCTACAACGTATGTTGCAATAACAAGACGTACGTTGATCATGCTGCGTTCCAATTACCGTGCATTGTAATACTTGTGACGTACATTGATCATGTTGGCTTCCCAGATAACATGTGTTGTTGTACATGTATGACGTACTTTGTGTTTGGTTTGAAACAATCCAGTAGCCTCTGTTTTTTTTCCGAGCTTACGTCTACGTACGTTTTTGTCTATAACTTACGTTGTGGATAAGTGCAACGTACGTTGCACATGAATTGCGTACGTTAAGCTACATGCAGTGGCTTGTTTTGCATTTCCGAGCTCTCCAACGTGTTCTACTTCAAGTCAAACGTTTTGCTCATCATCAAAACCATTTGTACATCATCAAAACATATAAGTATCATCCATGATCCAACAGATGCTTCTTCTATTCTTTTCTTTGGCGTAGCTGAGCCATCCTGGACTTGAACTCGAGACCTCGTCTGTGAAGTAAATCATTGCACCTACTGTCCAACCAATTGGAAGAGAATCAATAGATTCCTTTTCGGGAGCGATTCATGCTTCCCGAACGCAGCATGCAACTCTCCGTTGTACTGCGTTCTCCAAGTATGCTTGTTACCCCTTCTTCCTTTCCACGGCAATTTGAAATAACTCCGATGAGAAGAAAAAAGAAGGCGTTAAGAGACCCTCCTGGCCCCACCTTAGGCACTCTAAGATCCTTTTTCAAACCCGCTCCCATTTCGAGTCAAGAAGTTAGGAAGAGGTTGTTAATAATAGATTACCACGAGAAATAGGTAAAAGAAATTTCCATCCAAGATTTAATAATTGGTCCATTCTTAGTCTAGGTAAAGTCCATCTTGTTGCGATAGAAATGAACAAGAACAAGTAAGTTTTAATTAATATAATAAAGATACCAATTGTTGTTTCAAAGACTCCACCTACTTTATTTATTTCAAAAAGATAAGAAACAAAGTTCTATTATTCATTGTAGGATGTTTTCTAATTTATGCAATGGAGATTTTTTTTCCCCATCGACTTTTTTGTCACAATCAAAATATGACAATATTAATAAATATTAATAAGTTTTGTCTTTTTTATATTTATACTATTTGAAACATAAAAGAACAATCTTTAGTCAAAAGAAATAGTTTCTGCAAAGAATTTTTTAAGTTTAGATAGTGAGGCCCAGTAGTTCCGTAAAATTCCCGAGAAGAAACGAAGAGGAAGTCCAACTGCTAGTGAGGCCGAAAAGAGAGCACACTTATAATGGGCTTGGAAGTATCTATGTGAAACCCAACTCATGACACCAGGGCTAGACCAAACCTGAACTTTCCCGAACGTTCTCACTTCTCCACACTATTTGGAGTTTGGAGGCTCTTACGTTCTGCTTCCGCACCGAAAAACCGCAACGCAGACGCAGTATTAGCAGGTATGATCTTAACTTAAAGGACTCAACCTTTTCTGTCCCTGTTCAATCTGTACCCAATTGCATATCTTGAATTTTCATTAGTTTGCGGAAAAGGGTTTTTTTCATTTTTTTTAATTGGATAACAGTTTTTTTTGTTTTTGCTTTCGGTTTCAATTTCAGGTACTTGGTTTTTTTGCCTTTGGTTCGGTTATGTTTGGTTTAAAAGATTGAGTTGCTGGTGTTTCTCTGTTGGCTCTTTGCGGATTGAAACGTTGTTTTGGTATGTTTGTTTTTGTTGCTGATTACCAGAGCAATTAAACTCGATAAAATTCCTGAAATGCAAAAGCACTCCCAAGAAAATTGAACCATAAACGTAGTTTAGACCGTGATTTTGCAGAATTCATTAATGGCAGTTGCATCACATACTATTTGGTTTGAGTTGAGGGATATTTATTTACTAATATGTAATTGGTTTACATGTTTGGTTCTTTAATAGGAACATAACAATATTTAAAGTGCCAGCATGCGTGGATTAGCGTCATTATTGCCTGCAAAGTATAAACTAAAGCAACCCTACCCATTGGCAGGATCATGGGGTAACTTTCTAATCCCCTTCTCCTTGGTTTTTGTTATTTGATCGAGTTGGAGATGTTTATTCTTCTATATTGTTCGTAAAAGGAACTTTTTTTCTTGCACATATGGTGTAAAAATCAGGCAAAGTGGCCACTTCAACTCCAAAGAAACAAGAGGGCAATGAGTCTATGGGAAGAAGGGTGATCACCGGTGAAATGCCTGATCCTATTGTTGCATTCGGTAGACCTCCTCCTTTGCCTCCGCTTCTTGGACCTTTGGTTGCTCTCTCGCTGCTGGAGATGTTGTGGAGCCATGATGGCGAAGATGACTGATAAGTGATCCTTATATCTTGTACTGTTAGTCTTGTATATACGTAGGAATGATGTTTGAATTATAACGTTGTCTATCCAAGGAATTTCTTTGCAAACATGAGCAGTATGCTGAATGCAAAGGCGAAGAATCGAGCTATGTAATTCCAAATTTTGAAGCAGCCTGAAACAAGCGGGTTTATGATAGATGCTAGGAATCTGAGATAGATCTCCCATAAGATTTTTAGTATGACATGAGGCTTTGTAAGAAACCCTGCAAGGAGTAAAGTTGTTGAATGTGAGTTTCGTGCTTGAAGTTGTTTAGTGAAAAGCAGATATTTTATTAACTTACATTCAGCAGCCTTTGGGAAATCATCGAAGAATGCGGTTACGTTCTTCAGCAGACCCTGAATTTGTCGAAGAAGCCACAGAATGAACAAAATCAAGGAAGCAAAACTAAATCATGCTACTAATTGAGTTGATAGTTTAGCTAAACAGTTTGATATATCAGTTGGATGGTTACCAGCGTGATGCCTCCCGGTTTGATGGGCGACTCGGTCACAACCCAACCTTTCCTGCAGCAGTGAATAGTTATAATCAGTGAAATTTGTTTCTTTTAATGGATTTGGAGAAAAGCATTGCCTTCATGTTCTGTATATAGTACTTAATAACTAGTTTATCCCCTTCTTGTGAGCATTCATAAAAGCTGCAACCTCTGGTAAACGGTATCGGCGTCTTGTTCCATTCTGCCATGACAGAAACACAGTAAAATCACTTGTGAAGCATATTATGGAATGAAATGCACGTTAATGTTGCCTTTCAAGGTCATACCTAAGTGCCAATTCACTGCTGCTGTATAACCATCATTTTCACAAACATGTTCGATGACGAATTTTACGTTCTCTCCCATGCCTGCTGTGAGTTGTTTAAAGAATAGCATAACCTCCTGAAAACCTCCACAATTTTCAGGTTTCAGAAATGTTACAGAATCTGTTTTGTAATAAAGTAAACGGATATGAACAATTAAGACCGAACCTTCTTCCCTTGTAATGGATAAGGGAAGGAGTAATCCTCAAATGAACAATCACTGGAAAAGTAAGCATCTATTTCCTTCAGTTTCTTCTCATTGATGCAGGCATAGAAATGCCTAATCATGTCAGACGCAGAAAGTGGATTCGACGTGAAATGGATGTCAACGCTTGATGATCTGACCAAATTGAGCTTCAGACTATGGAGTGTTTGGTCGTCTGAAAATCTTCTGGAGCAGATGCCTTGTTGCTTCTTCTTTGTGGTCTTGCCAAGTGAAAGTTGAGATGGCCTGTTGAGGGGTGGCAAGCCAAGCTTGGGGCTAGCATTTGGTTTGAAACAGATTGTTGTTGGAATTGACCTGAGAAATTGATGGTAGCAACCATTTTCAGTTACAGAAGTAATGGTGGAGGTGAAACTGATATGTGGCCTTTGGTTTTTAAGTCATATACTCTTTATCAAAAATATAATTGAAGGGAGAGTACAAAGTATCTTCTAGGTTTAACTTCATTGTTTTGACAAAGAATGCATTTGTTTCGTGCAATGAAATCAAAGAATCAGTGCTCCATGCATTACAAACCACGTTTGTTAGATTCAGCAAATGAAGGATTCCTTAGATTGCATGTCTGCAAGGAATGCTTTTTATGAGTGCCCATAATGCCTTGCTTCTCCAATATGGTAATATGGTTGTGAAGCTATTGCAAATAACATAGGCTTAAGCATAATTGCCCCCTGAATGAATGATAAATTGCGCGTTGTACCCTGCAATAGAAGTGTTACTTTTTTCCTCAAACCGTCAATCTTGTTCATTTTTAAACCTAATTAATGATTTATTGGAATAAGCAGTAAAACTTCTTCCTTTTAGATATTGTAGAGGCCCATAAGTGGCGACGATTGTCCCAATGCTATAAATTCCATATACATCATCATGGGTTCTATAAAGATTTGAATCCAAGTAATTATTTAAGAGATCAAAATTCGCATCTATTTGCACCAATAGATGTTGGTTCTTTAATAATTGATTTATTAAATGGTCTTTTTAATGATGTCAAGTAAGCTTCATAAGGTTGAGATGGTGACGTGTCGAGATTTGATGATATTGGACTGGAGAGTGTTTTTCCTAAGATTCGGAACCTTATCTTTCGAAAACTGAGAATCGCTTAGGACGAGTATGCTTATCACTGAACTAATTACAGACAATAGCAATAAATTTTTTTCTTAGTGTTTCTCCAAGCGTGTGATGATTCTCATCACAAAAAGAAAAAGCCTTCACAGTTCAAATCAAGCTTTTAACAAATTAATTATACCAAACCATAATGCCAATTCATGAGAAACTTCTGTAAAGACAAAAACAAAAATCTGAGAATCTAGTTGCAGGAAAACAAAAATGGGTATGTCTCGAATAAAAATAGGGGTGATCTCTTACTGTGTACAGGGCCTTACAACAAATATATACGATCTCAGAATCCGGACATTAAATCAGCAACAAACATGTGGTTTGGCACTAAATATGGTGTGTGTCTGTAATAACAACGAAGATAGGCTTTGTGGAATTAGGAGTAGATGTTAGGAAGCATGCCAACTAAGCTCTTTGTCTATGTTATGTGGGTGTGTTCACTGGAAGCTAATTATAATCATCAGACAATTAATCAACCTTTTAAACAACGTGTATAGATAATTTAATTACATGTACATCGCTGATTGTAAGGCCTTGTTTGGTTTATATTAAAATGGACAAGAATCTTCTCAATTTGTTTTTTTGGTTCAAAACAGGTTAATGGTTCTTGATGGGTTGCACGAGGGTTTTGATGTTGGCAGACAGATGTATCGCATAAATTTACTTTGATAATTATATAGGGAATCGAACCCCTAAAGGGAAAAAAATCATTCTCTTTCATAAATTGAGACAAAAATATTTATTTTATACAAAAAAGTTGATTCATCTGCCTTATTAGGCACGACTGTAAATCGAGTTATTGTCCGATGGATGCGGTTATTGGGTGACTTTGAACTGGTGTATTGGTTATTTGGTTGCAATGCAACGAATGACGGATGTTTCACGATAAAAAATAAAATTAACAAAGTAGGCTTATTCTTTTCTTGTTTTTTTTTTCTTTGTTCGCATTAGAAATTCAATGTGGGATACGATAAGAGAAAGTTGAGGGCTTGAGGATCGATTTTGTTGTATGAGTAATATTTTGGGCAAGTTGAGGTTCAAAATGGTTATCCGTTCATGCAATTTCCCACAATAATTTGTGTGCATGTGAACAAGTTGGAAGAAAAAACATTCTACCTGTTCATGGTTTTCAGCGCTGGCTATGAAAAGAATTATGGCTTAAAATTTTTTAACCTACTTCTTGTTTAGTCGGGAGTAAGAAAGATGAGAAAATTTAACTTCTTAAAAAATAAAAGAAATAATTTTTTTAGTTGAATGTTAAAGTTCTATTTTTTTTATTTCTCATTTTCCAAAATTATACACTCAAATCTAGGTTTGTTTGTCAATATATATTTATTTAAATAAAAAAATACTCCTTATGAAGTTGGACTCATATAAAGCAAGATTGTAACCATACTTCCTTAGAAGAAGAATTATTGGGATGTACACTCCTTAGAAAGTTTGTTAAAATTAATAAAATGAGTTCCTAATAGTTTAACAGTGAATATTTTAGAAATTAAAAGACTAGAGGCTCGTTTGACATAAACAACATATAGCATATTTTGAACAACATTTAACATATAATATTTTATTAAAAAATGTGTCATTTCTTTAATTTTTTACTATTCATTTATCACCAATTATTAAAAAATAATATATATTATATGCTACATACAGCGTTGCCAAATGAGTAGTTAGAATTAGGACTGTAAATGTTATTTTAGAGTGTAAAATTTCTTATCTATTACTTTTAAATCTTTTACTTAATTATTCTATTTAATACATACATAAAATAAAATAAATTCTATTTATAATTTACTATTAAAATTAATTTTACATAATTGAGGAGCACGCTACTATCTTCTTTAGATAAGGGTTGAATCAAGTTTACCAACAGACTTCTTACGTGAATCGAAGTATGAGATTGTTGCAACGATTTTGTGAAGCTACATGAACATGTGATTCGACATACATAAACTAATCATATGAAGATACATATTTCTTTTGCCCACGAATCATATGAATATAAATATGAACACAACAAGTTGGCAATTTGATAGCAGTAGTGCCCTGGAAACATGGAAAACTAGACATATTTTTTTAATATAGTCCACGCTCCCTAAGACCTCCTCAAATTGCACTAAAACTAACCTCCCCCATATTTGTCACTCACCAAATCTTCTTGCCTCGATTCTTAAACCAGTCCTTATCCACTTAATTAACTTTTTCATAAAATAATAGTGTCTAAAATCCAATTTTTATCATATTTATAAATAATTATGAACGTTAGATGTATATGAACTTAACATATAATAAGTTTGAAGTATTGTTGCACTTTTATTGCAGCTAGGAATACAACATCAAAGTAGATATCCTTCTTCTGTAAACTTAGAAAAAGAGTCTCTCGATCAAAAGAAAAAAATTAAAAAGAAAGTAACATATGCTCCCACATACCAAATGTAAGTACCCTTAAAATTCTCATGAAAATAAACAATACTTAATGAAATAGCACTATCTTTCACTAAAAAAAGTAACAGATTTTTGAATATTAACTTTTATAAAAGAAAAAATATCCATTTATATCCATTGATCAACCTTCTTAGGTCGTTATCTGTAAGAGATTCCATAACAATAATAATCAGAGTACATACTACTGGATAGGTCCCGAACCCGCACGTGTACTTGGTCAGACAAAATCAAATTGGCCAACACCACTTTATAAACCATTGACGACACCATAAACATAAAACCATGGATCCATTTTATTTAAACCAAATCATTCAATACCAAATCAAACCATAAAAGTTTCCAATTAATATATTCAATGAGTCTGTCTCAAGTTGGGCTGAAAGGAATCTTGCATCACCGCAACAATTCGCTGGCATGACACCCAACTAACTCATCAACTCTGTTCAGCCCTAGGTTTTTGTATCCAATTCTTGATCAGTGTTTACTACTATATATACTCTCAAAATTAAACCACAAAACCATATCCACTTAGTCACTGCGAACCCAGAAAAAGTTAGCCAAGAAAGTGTTGAAATTTAGATTGAGCTAGCAAGCATGAACAACAAGGTTAGCGATGTTCATGGGGTTGTTGGTGTGACGGTTCTAAGGAAGAGCTTCAGGCAAAGGAGTGCGACTACTACTCCGAGGTCACTTCCTAAGAGAGGTCAAATAAAGTCTAGGATTGCAGCTAATGCGTTTCACTCAATTGTTTCTGTTCTGTCTAGAGCTTCTTCACATCGGCATCATTCTCAGAGGAGAACCATTTAAGGGAAGCATAAGTATGGTTAAATATTAGACATTGTTGTCAATTATATGTACAGTTATTAGGCACTGTATTGTATTTGTCATTATCTTTTGTTAATTGTTGTATTTAGTGATTGGTTACTTCTTTCTTCATCCTCTTCTGTACGATTCTTTCTTTATCTTTTTTTTTTAACTCCAACTTTTAAATCTAGTTCTGAGAAGCAGGAGCCGTAGTTAATGGGATGTTTCACTTTTGAAAAGCTCAAACTTGTGACTTGTGTGCAAATTTCTCATATGCTTAGTTGCAGCAAAAATCAACGAGGCTTTGAATTACTAGGCCTTCTGACAAAAAAGAAAAACATCTGCAAATTATGTTCTGCCTTGATGAGTTCGGTTATGGTCCGGGGAGTTGCTCATACCAGTTGTACGAGCACGTGTGAAAGAGAAATAGTAGCTCATTAATTTATACTTTCCTATGTATGAAGAACAGGTCAGGAACTAAAAGAATATGCAAGCCGGCATGAAATTGAGTGAACAAGTGACATGGATGGATCTGGTTTAAAGAAACTTCAAAAATGCAATCGTAGGCATGCCTCGTACTGTTACAATTTTATAGAACAAGAAGAGAAAAAAATGGAGGAATATGAGACACAACACCATATACTATTTTCATGCCACTGCTGGGTTTTAAATACAAAAATTTGCAACTGAAATAATAGAAATATATGCAATCACTAAACTAAAAATTAGAAATCATAACTCTGAAAACGTACAATGGCAGCAACAACTAACAACAAAATAGAAGCAGATAAGCTAAAGATTTGGTTTTCAAATCTTGACACATTCAATAAAAATTTTGACATGTTCAGTAGCTTCTAAGCATAATTCTAACGTTCCTTCTTAGCTTTGAAGCTGCAAGATCCCACCTTGATTCAAAGTTGCAAAAAAACTTTAATCTTTATGGAGCACTTCTCCCCATATTGATCACTAAGGTGCACTTCTCACCCATTTGTTGATGCACTTCTCATCACTTAACTTGTTGGTGCACTCTCTCACTAACTTCACATTTGGAGCACCATCTCTCCAACAAATTCTTTTGATGCAACTTCCAAAACTCAATTCTGTGGAGCACTTTTTCTTCACAAACTCAATTTGGTTCCATGTAACACTTCTCTCCAACATCAATCTTCATGGAGCACATCTCTCCATAATGCTTTGACCTCATTTTATTTGTTTCAATCTTCTTCAACAACGAAACAAGAAGATTGACTACACATTCTAAAATATGTGTTTCTCCTCCATACTGAAATTTTTAACAACAATACCCTTGCAAAGTATCTCCTTAAAGTGGAATTTCACCATTGCCTTCTTATCATTCACCTTATCCCCCAAAGACTCTACATAAGTCAACAAGGTTGGAAACTTCTCTGCCTTAATGAGACTCAATTTTTTTTTCTTTTTCATGGTTGAAGTCTCTCTTGATCTCACAGATCCCTCAAAAAGAAAGTTTTGATACCACTGTTAAAATTTTATAGAACAAGAAGAGAAAAAAATGGAGGAACATGAGACACAACACCATATACTATTTTCATTCCACTGCTGGTTTTTAAATACAAAAGTTTGTAATTGAAATAATAGAAATATATTCAGTCACTAAGCTAAAAATTAGGAACCATAATTCGAAAATGTACCACTAATGACAGCAACAACTAGCAACAAAATAGCAGCAGATAAGCTAAAGATTTGGTCTTCAAATCTTGACACATTCAATAACAATTTTGACATGTTCAGCAGTTTCCGAGGCACAATTCTAACATACAACTCGTATGAGTAATTCCCCTGACCATAACCGGACTCCTGCCTTGCTACGCAAAATAAGTTGCTTGAATTTGCCTCTGTGGAAGTTCAAACTCAAATTTAGAACTGTTGCTTGGAAACTCTATTACGATGTTTTCATTTCATATTCTTTGTAAGCAATATTTGAGCTGTATTTTGAAAGCGTATTCAAAGCTATGTTAGGTAAGATATTATTGACTGTCATTTCCAGTACTTTTAATCGACCAAATTGATTAATTCAACCATTTGGAAGCAGCTCTGGTACCAACGTACAATTAAATTAGTCATTTCGATTAACACGGACTGTTAGGAGTCAAAGTCACGCGTATTTGACAGTTGATGCAGTTTTATTTTTGTTGTCGCGAAGCGGAATAACGAAGGTTGTAAATTCGAATTAATCTCTTCGACTCTGCAAACACTCTTCAATGCTCAAGTTAACATATAATTCAACAGAATTTAGTTGTAGGTTTTGGATAATAAAAATATATTTCTATCACCAGAATATCTATTTAAAGAGGAGCTAAAAATGTAGATGAGTCGTTTTGAATTTTAACTAAAAATTTTCTCATTCCGTCTGTTTCCTGAATTTTTCAGTAAAAGAAATACAGTATGCTTTCCTTTTAAGTATGCTAGAAAATTTTGTCTTCTCAAACTAAGTGTCAGCTTGATTCAATCTCTAATCACAAGATTGTAAAACAAGAAAATGGACAAAATCTTGTTGTAAACGGATTTTTGCTCCTTGTGGACAATTCATAAAACACAATGGTGATTATATTATTGAAAGAGATTTGGTTACAAGCTAAAAACTGAAGAAAACTAAAGGTGCCAAAAGATTAAATTAAGTTACTCATTGTTGATATAATGTGAAGAGTCTTTCTCATTGTTGAGTTGATCTCTTTTATGATGTAAATTTTGCTGCAGGATATGAAAATCTTCTGCTGGAAAATAGGGCTCATTGACAGTTGCAGTAGTTGGGTAGAATTTAAGATTTTCTTGGATTATTTCTCTTCATATTATTTTGCCATTGATTACTCAAAACAAATTTCAATTTAAGAAGTTCCTACTAAGGTTTTTGAAATATTCTATTTTAAAAATGCACAAATCTAAATGAGAAGAGAGCCTTTTTTTCATTAACAAATATTTACTATTTTGTTTGATTATGCTTAATGCAGCTGAAATGATTAAGAAATTGGTTAATTTTAATCATTTTATTTTTTTATTATCATTATCAGTCAAATAATTAAAAATTATTCAAAGATCTTTTATATTATTATTTCAAACAAAAATACGATAACTCTACACCCACGCGGCCTCTCCAAACTAGTTAAACTTAAATGACTTAGTTTTCACTCTTGAAAAAAAATATAAGAGAATAGTCTAAAAAATCAGCAGCCTGTCCTATTTTTAAGTTTACCTTTATTAGAAACTAAAACTTGAGCTTAAAATGATTTCAATATTGTCTCAGTGGCATGGGCGGACGTATACAGGGACAAGGGGTACTGAAGCACCCCCTGCACTCCTTTTTTTCGTTGTCATTAGAAAAAAAATATATTAAAGTGCTTATATTTAGTTTATTTGTATATATCTTTTCATCATATATATATATGAAAGAAAATGTGTACCGGTCGACAGACGAACAAAAGATTCAACCCGACCTCGATTGCAGCGGAAGAACATCATGAACAACAACAAAACAACAAGGTTAATGGTTGTATATGATCGAATTCGTTGTTGGTCTTGGGAGTAAACCACAATTGGGTTGTTACCAATGAGAGTACTCAACTGTTTCGCAGTCTAGATGTCTCTTTGATCTTTGCAGGATATTGGTGGGGATAAAGAAGAACCATTTCTTCTTCTCTTTGTTGAAGAAGACACATTTTCTCTCACTGTAGAGAAAAACGTTTCTTCTGATGATGTTTTAGGAAAGTAGCTGTAGAAGGATTCACACTTAATGGATTTGGATAGCACTATTTATACAATTGGCATTTGGGCCTTCTTAACTTAATAAGAAGCATGTTCTTCCAAGCTTACTCAATTGGACTTACCAACTGATCTCGGTTCACGGTCTTGGTTTACACATTGACAGACCGGGTCCGATTCACCTGTTATGGGCGAACCACTATTTCTAACATCTCCTACTCGCACATGACGGAACTATAACTCGTCATAGATTATGATGGAACTACTAACAATAATGATAAAGATCTCGTGTCATATAAGAAAATAGATCGCGAACATACGATGATAGCGTATTTGCTATACACATGTTAGGGATATATAACAGTTCATATCTCAATCCTGCTAGAAGGAGTCTCTCGTAGAACAACTTCATTCTATAAACGTGTATGCAACATCAACACAATCTACTGGAAACATATGTCTTCCCTTAGTTCGTAACCACACAATCGCTACTTTCGAACTTCTCTATCTCTCGAAAGCTTTACTCAAAGTTCACACATCATGTGACACGCTACATGAGAGTCGGCTTAGCAAAATTTTGAGACTATTGTGAATGCGTTTAGAAACAAACTTCCCCTTTGACACCAGACAATCCATATAGTCAAGTTTACTTGCCCAGCTTGTCACGCTTGGTCGAATCAAACATGACTGTTAATGACAAGCTAAAGTAGCCAAACTTAACTACACGTTTTGAATGTGTTAAGGGTTCTAAGGGTAGGTAGTATCGAGAACCACATGTTCACGATGGGGTCTCATACTAGGAAAAGTGAGATCATTTATCAATCTTTTCCATCTCCATGGTCACGTATATAACACATATGGTATGATCATGTATTGTGGTGTTCTTTCCTTCCCTTGGAGGAGCGCATGTTTATATAATATTGTCAACACCACATAGAAACTTTGGTTACAATGCATTTTCCCATCTAACCTTAATCCACACCTTAACAGGATTACTTCTGGTTTTAATACAGAATATGCTAAAGTATCTCACTTTTAGCATCTGATCATTCAATGATCACATAGGAATTTATCCTACGGCATACGTCTCTTTTCGTACGACTTTTCTTGCCTTTTGACAATGGACTCACTACCATAAAACACAAGATGACCTCTTGATTATGAAAGTGTTCTAGATCTCTCTCTACGTTCAAAATCCACCTCATTTTAATCTTTCCCTCAACAAACTGGGAAAACTAAGGTAAACACATGTATGAGTGGGTTACTTCTCTGTCCAACATGCTCTTCACACTTTACCTTACAACAAATGTTAGCTCTCAACATTTGTGGTCATTTATTGCTCACAATGATCTTATTAAAGATAATGTTATAAAGGATTAGGTATGCCATATGGGTTCTCATAGGAACTTATTCTTTATGGGCTTTTACTAACGGATTTACAATCACGTCTCGCATGGATTTACACTTCAAAGTTCACTTCTCTTTGTGAAATTTGTACTCAAATTCACTTGTCCTTCTGTAACCAAGTCTTTCACAACATGATACTTAATCTCGATTTGCTTAGATTTATAATAGATCTTATTGATCCTTAAGCAAACGGAGTCGACTGTCACTAAAGACTGTAATGGATCCTTTAAGTGATTAGTGCTAAGTGGACCATTCCACTATATAGCCAACATTCCTATTACACTGCAACTTATGAAGTTATGGTCTTAACTTCTCTTACCACACACTTATGTGTCCCTCACATATATGTGTTCCTCACTATCATGTGGAGTATTAGTTTTGCCAACTAAGAACACATAACCAAACATGGACTTCCCTATAGTCTACATCACCAGTTCAAATAAAAATTGTTTCTCATTTTATCGCAAGCCCTTTTGATAACATAGTGCCTTGCAGTGCCTCTAAAGCATTCAAGTATCTTGCTTACTGCTTTCCAACATTCTCCTTATGTGTTGGATCAATATTTGCTAACTAACTTGTTAGTAGAGCAAACTCTAGGCATTTACTACAAGACATGGTCTTGTAATCAACACATGTACTCTAAACTACCAAAAGACATTCTCATGACATTTGTATGAAGAACATTACTTACACGTTCTTCCTCTCACATAAGTTTATGGACACATGCACTTACTAAGAGACTTGATCTTAGTCATGGGGTTACTTATGGATTATGCATTTCAGCATCTTAAAACATTCAAACACTTTGTTGATACATCCCTCGTTGACAGGATCAACAAATCACTTGAACGATTCTTGGAGTTTGACTCTAAGGTCAACCTATAATGTACATATCAAAGTTGGATCTCTACCAATCGTTGGAGTCATTCAACTATGCTAGACTTTTCTAGCTATGAGTTTGTTATTTGCACAAGGTTAGAATGACATCACTTTGGTATTATCACAACATATATGGATAAACCATCCTATCGAAGAATGCCTAAGGTCATAGCTTGAACAATGAAACCATTAAGTTGAACCATATAGGTTTCTAGTCCCAACTTCTCTATTGAGAAAAGGAGTCACTACATTTCATTAATGTTGGTTGAGGAATAGACTTGCTCAAATGCCGAAGTTTATTTAATGAAGGTAAATCTTTCAACAAGTTGGATTTTCCAATCTCGTTGACTAAATCCCTTTAGCGATCATTGATGTCTTACTTGATTTATCGCGCATGTATCCACTTATCTCCAATGGGTGCTCGCCCTTTGGGTAGATTAACCAATTCTCAACATGGTTCAATCTCTTAAATGCCATTCGAACTTCCATTACTTCAATCCATACAACTTTTACTGGGATGAGTAAACCGATAACATACTCACAGGTCCATTGTTGACTTGTAGGGTTGTTAAAGTGATCACGATCAATTCATTCATTAAAATAAAATATTGTCATGAGACTTTATCCCTTTTAGTTCTATACATTTCTAAAATTCTCTCTCTAGGTTCAACCTCCATCTAGGAACTCCCACTAGATTCAAGTTCTCTATTCCCACTGAAAAATAGGAATCTTGCTCCCACTTAAGTCAGGATTAGAAACATTCGCACACGCTTGAGGTAGATGAGATAAAATTTAAATCGAGTCCAAGTCTTTTCAATGCATCCTTTTCAAACAAAGGGATAACAATCATTTAGACCAATCTCTTGAGATTTTTAAAAAACCAAGGATGTAATTTACTAGTTTAAATTACCCAACTTTCTTTCTCATCCCTCTTCCTCCTAAAGAATTCTCCCACTCGGATGGAGTGATCCTAAGGGGTTGAGTTCCTGAGTCTCAAACAAAGTGAAATCTACTCCACTTTATCCCGTTCAAGAAATTAATTCACTAAGAATATAGGTTCTTGTAACTCGTTACTATGCCATCCTTATGACGCACAAAGAAAAAATATCATTCTTGATACGGCTGAAGGTAGCTTGCACCTTAAGCCTCTTGATCTTTATAGACCAAAGCAT
>CAODLS010242401.1:0-16243 GCA_948243855.1 Flueggea neowawraea
TTACATTCTATTCAATTTCAACCTTATGTCAACTCCTTCATGCAACATCTTCTATCATTTAAATCCTTAAACCTTTGCTTTTAATCTATTTAATAAAATTTTACAAAAATTATATTATGATCCCATTGTACTTGTAATAGCACTTATCATATTTTTATGCATTATCGACTTACCGTTTAATACTCTAATCGTACTATTTCTATTAGCATCCTTTTTATTTCATTCTCTCTTCTTTTTTTTTTTCAATGTAATATTTGCAAATAATGCCAATATATGTAAATGCATATAATGAGCTATCATGAATATGAACAATGATATATGCAATGAGGTTGAGGATGTGACATTACCTATCATTTTTTTATGATACAAAAAGGGGGAGAAGTGTACAAGAATTTGATTAAGTGCTTTATTATTTATAATTGGTATTATTATTGCTTTGAACATCATGTTTATTATTATTGTGTTGAACTAACCAAATGACAAGGAGTGAAATCCTTGATCAATTTGTTTATCATTGATGAATAGATGTTCAAATTCATTTATGTTTTATCATCATCAAAAAGGGGGAGATTGTTGAGTTCGGTTTTGATGATGATAAATACAAAACATCCATGAAAAATGTGCAAAATTACAGACTTGCTGATATTTGTCAATAAGGCACCTTAACAATTCACTAAAGTTTGTTAATGAAGATCAAGGAACCTTATTGATTTATTAAAGAGCGTTAATGAATGCAAAATTGGTATCTAAGCACGCAGACGTGTTGAGCCAAGAAGTGGAAAGTGTCAGACATTGATCTAAGCACGTAGATAATTCATCAAGGCACGTAGATGAGTATCAATGCACGTAAATGAGGTGTAAAGCTCGTTGTCAAATGATCTGAGAATTGTTGCATATATGGATTAAAGATGCAAACTTTAATGAGAAGATCAACGCACATAGATGAGTAGCAACGCACTTTAACGAGCTTCAGGTGAAGACAAAGTTGAGATGTTCCTCGAAATTTTAAATTTGAACATTCCCTTTACAAGATGATGTCAAAATTAAAGGAGTGAACTTTGAGAACGACAACAAACCTTATTGATTCATTAAGGCACCGTAATGAAAGTCTGGGAAACGATAATGCATCGTATTGATCAACAAAGCACCTTAATGAAAGTCTAGACAACGACAATGCAACTTATTGATCAACAAAGCACCTTAATGAAAGTCTAGACAACCGCAAGGCACCTTATTGATCAACAAAGTGCGTTAATGAAAGTTTGGGTGAAGTTGGATATTCTAGAACGAAGAACAACACACACATATCCATCAACAAAACACGTAGATGACTATCAACTAACGTAGCACGGAAAACAACTCACGTTGATGACAAGGACGTCAATTAAAATCAGAATTTTTCACTCTCTCACAATGGTTACTTCGAGGCTTCCAACGATAATATTTTATACAATACCTATAAATAGGTGTCTCAGAACAGAAGAGAAGTAAGAGAGACCTTTGCCAAGACTTGCTATTTATTTTCTCTCTCATTTATATCTTTCTAACCCATTTGAGCTATTTACTTGCAATCATATTTTTGGGTTTGTGTGAACTTAAATCTATCAATATCTTGGGTTGATTTTGTAACAAGTAAGGTTGTTTGATTGGGGTAGATTGGTTTCGTTGTTGTGCCTTAAAAAAAGAGTGGTTGCTAGTGAGCCTTAGAAAATGAGCGAGTAACAATTTTCTAGTTAATCCGACAAAAACTAGAGGTTTGGTTTACTTGTTTTGTCCTAAAAACAACTAGTGTCAGTTTTCTAGTTGAGCCCGCAAAAATAAGGTGTAACGGTTTGCTTGTTAATCCCGCAAAAACAAGTGGTGTAAACGGTTTTCCTCTACCTGGAAGTGAGGAGATAGTGGATTGAAATTTTCTAGTGGATCTAGAAGAGTAGACGTAGGTCAAGGAGGACCAAACCACTATAAATCGAATTTGTTCTATCTTCCCTTACTCTCTCTCACTTGCTTGCATTTGCATTTAATTTATATTGTTGTGTGTCGATTGAATATTTTGTTTTAAGTTGCTTCCGCATTTAATTTTGATTTCAGTATAAAAGAACTTTTTTATTTGTTTTAGCTTGCAAAAGAATTTCAACAAAGTTTTTAACTTAATAAAATCCAATTCACCCCCTATTGAATTTCCAATCCACATTGGGACCGAATTTTCATGGAAATGCCTACTTGTTAGAATCCTTGGAAGGAATTCCTCATCGTCGTAGTATCAACGGGAAATACTTAAAACAATATGTGCATTCGATATGGGAGGCTAATCAAGAAATTCTTAAGGCTAAGTTTCTCGAGTTGTGGGTAATGTATGTAAAATCGATATTATAAAAAAAATTCCATTCATTTCAAACAAGAACATATAGAGAATCCCAAAGTAAAAAAATAAAACTATGCTAAACATTGGGAGGAATACGATTTATCAGATCGAGGAGATGTCGCGAAGGAGCTTCCATGAGTAGTTTGGTCTTGTAGCACTGTTCGGTATCTGCGCTGTTGATTCCCGAACTCGAATTTCGTTTTCGAGCAAGGTTGTTTGGCTTACCGCCCTCAGAACCTTCTCTTCCAGCTGTTTGGCACATTTCTATAATCTTGCTAACCTCTTCGAAAGTTTGTCTTCAAAAACACGAACCTCAGCAAGTTTGGCGGATAATCGTTGAGTTTCGACCACATACTGTTCCAGTCTAGGTTTCAAGGCTTGGGCTTCTTCTCGATCAGCGGGCTCTAGCTCTCAAGAAAACTAGGGTATGCTTGACAATATCTTTGGTCTTTTCCCCTAGTGCACCGAAAACTTACCTTCCTTTTTTGTCTAAATCGGTTGAACAGTTTGCACGCGCAAGTTAAAGGAGGCCGGTAGTAGCTTCCAAAAAGAGCTTGTCACAGAAAGTACCCATATCCAAAGAAGTATCCAACAGAGACTCGGCGAATACAGCTGGAGGGAGAGTATAGGCCACCAAAAATTTGGAAGAAGTAGTGATCGGTGGGGTAAGCTATTCCTCGGCAGGACCTGAAGGTAGTTCAGCTGGCCACCTTTCGGCCCCTTGTGGATCCTCGGTCTCCTTCTGACATTTGACTGGTTATTTTTCAATCACTTGTCGATGCTCGATCGGTTCCTCTTTGACCTCCTGTTGTTTCTCGGGTGGTTGCTCTCTAATCTCCTAATGCTCAAGTGATTGCTCCATGACCTCCTGTGGTTGCTCGACTACCTGCTCCTCAATTCCCCGCTTATTTGTCTTACAGATTGCCGACGTCGCATGTGTTTTCTTTGTATCTTCGCTCGAATAACTGTCAAAGGAAAACTCAGAACTTGACAGTGATAAGATGGGAGAAATCTCCTCTCGACATGTGGGATCTACAGTAAAACTATACTAAGAGATGGAAACAATGAGGTGATTGAAATTATAAACAAACGAACCTGTGGTCGTTTCTTGAAGAACGTGATCTTCTCGAGATATGGTGGGCACGATTGTGACTACCTCCTTGGTTCGAGTAGCTTGATAGAAAGTTCGAGTAGCTACTGACTGGTCTAAATTGTGTTTAGATACAAGAACAATGGCCAAAAGGGATGAACCATTCAAAGTCGGGTGTCCGACGGCCCGAGCTTAGTCCTATTTAGAACTGGCCAAGTCTGAATTAGAGCTAGCAACTTCCCCCTGTGAGTCGATTCGGTGTCAGGTCTCAACCCGAGAATGAGCAATCTGTTTTAATATCAAAATGTCAAAACAAGGAAACCTATGAATAGACACAAAGCAAAAGACATTTATAGTTTCTTGCAGGTATGGATCTTTGTCGGACTGGGGTCTAACCGTCACTGGTTGTTTCCCTTTTCCTAGGTCGCTAAACAAAAGGAGGTCGAAGGGCGTACCACCGAGAGAGGAGCAATGCTTAAAACCTCCTAGCGAGGGGCAACTCTTGAGACACGATCTTGGGAAGCTGATAAAGGACGATTGTCAGATCATAAATACTATAAAGAAAAGCAAGCCATATGGAGGGGAACACTTATGTGTAACCAGTTTCTGTAACCTCAAAAGGCCACGGGAAGATACGGTCTAAAGATCCTCTCGAGGACTAGCAGAAGAAGGAACCTCGGAAAGACGGAGCCTCTTATGATGAGGAGAGTTATGTACATCCCTAGAGGCTCGTGCCTCTTCTTGATAAGGGAATATTTTACTTCATCGAGATCCCCTGGGTTCTGCCTTCTGTTCGGCAGATTGCTTCCTCTACTTGGTAGTCACATCCCGAGCGTCTTCAAAAATGTGGGTTTTTGCTGAAACAACGAAAAAAGCCTATTAGGTCACAGTAAAAGGGTGAATCTAAAATCTACACAAGTATACCTTATCGCCCGAGAACGACACTTAGTCGACATGAACCTAAAGTGACAAATTTTTCCTAGTAAGGTTCCCAGATGGTGTGAAAGGCACGGGTTACCCCAACACATGGGACAATCTTCTTGAGAAATAAAACTTCCCCAAAAGCCTTCTTCCAGTTTTCATGCCGAGTGAGAATAACCCCTAACATTCTATCTTTCCGGGAAATGAAACTTCCCTAAAAGCCTTCTCGGGTTGATTCATAGTCCAAATAAATGGATAGGGGACAGATTGGACCAACAAAATTACATGCTACAAAGATTGTGCATATATTGTTCAGCGTGGGCATGGAAGGAAATGTTACTAACAGAGGAAGAACCCGACAACAGCGGTAGATCACGAACTTCCAAAATCGAATGCCAGACCAGTAATTCTCCCGAAGCATTTGGATGGTCGAAGAGACTTGTTGAGTACGGGTTCAGGCATTGAGATTCGAGAGGATGGAAGGGACAACACTCGACAAATGATTCTTGCCGACAAAATATGTCTTTGTTGGTAAGATATGCAATGTATTCTTCGACATCAATCTTGGTGGCAGGGCCTTGACACTTTTGTTCATTGATAAAAGCGTCAATATTTGGGAAGTAAGCCTCTCCTGAAAGCTAGACAAGCCAGTGCGGCACAGTCGAAATAGTTGATTTCTCGTGAACAGCAGTTGATAGTCCAAAGTACACACAGACGAGGATGATAGGCCCAAATTCGACAACCGCATCATTCTTTGTCCATTAGGAAAGAGCCACGGCCCATAAATAACATACCCATGACGGGTCTCTTGGACTTGGTGGCAGAAAAAAACTTACAAAAGGAGGTATAGGTAGAAGTCGATCAACCCTCTGAAGGAATGCTTTCCACCTAACAATAGGTGAAATGGTCAAGGGAATCAAGGCACCATAGAAAGGTGGAAGTTTGTGGTCTCTACAGGACAAAAGAAGAGGGAATCTGGCAGGATAGACTCCCAAGATGGCCAATACATCACACATGGTGATTGTCATAAGGCCCTCCAGAAATTGAAATTGGTTCACCGAAGGGTTCTAAACAATGGTAAGAGCCGCAATAAAAGACCAATTTAAGTTCAAAGTTTGGGTGGAAAGATTAACTAGTTTTTTTAAGCCCATTAAATGAGGCATACTCTAAGCATTAGAAATAGCATTCATAAAGCAGTCGACACGTGGCAAAACTTGAAGAACACGCTTTCAACCATCGACAGGCTTGAATCGAGAAGAGTGTTCTTCGAGTTGATATTCTCGGAAGGAAGCAATTGTGGGCTCAACAATAATGTGCGAGGGACACCTCTCCATCTTCACTAGCTATAATGTGCGAGGGAACGTGGAGAATGGAACATGGAGAGTTTCTCGGGGCACACGAACAGAGTAAGAACGTGGAAGTTCTCAGAGATAAGAGACGTGGGAAGGAAAGTGGCTACCTGGACGCAGAAAGGTCAAGTATAAAAGAAGAGATCGCTAAAGGACAAGACACACAAATCATCACTCGTTATTATTTTTGTTTTCATTCAACATATTCTCTTTCAGTAGCATAAGAATTCTCTTTTGATAGTTCAAAGACTTGAATTCGTCTTGTTTGCATTGACCATGGGCTCAATTGGTTCTTTTGAGTAAAGTGTAAGCTCACAAGTTCTCTCTTAGATCTAATTTTAAATATTATTTTAATTCACTATTACGTTATTCATTATTTGTCACGTAAATTTGATTGGCACGTTTTAAAGTCATAGTTCGTTAGGCAGCACTGAACTCCCCGTAATTTTTATCCTCTCGAATCTCATGTCAACGACCGTTCGACTCTTTGAGAAGCAATTTGTGAACAAATGTCAGTAGATTTATATTAATATATAGATGTGGGTTAATGAAGGGAGAGAGGAGAGAGACAAGTTCTATTGATAGAGACAAGAAAAAAATAAATAGACAAATGAAGAGGTATGTCCTAAATCTAAGTATATATAGCGGGTAGGATGTTAATGCAAACTTCCGTTAATGCTCACTTTAAAATTCGGGTGAAGGACCAATTCGTAGTCGTGTCAAATATTAGAATATACTTCCTAAATTCATCAAACTTAAGCAACTTGGAAATTAGTTTTTCCAAAATAAAACGCAAATTTCAGGAGAAAAAGGCGTGCTTGCTTGGTTCGTGTGACGATAATAACTATGTGTTAGTATAGTTACCAAAGCAAGTGATTGTATGTGGGTTGCAGAAAAAAGAGAGGTTTCTGCAAAGAAATAAAACAGGAATCCTCGTTGACGTCGCCTATTATTGCCACCTGGCTCCACTTGGTAGCCGCACAAGCGTTGACACTTGCCCTCCATTTTCAAGTTACTTATAACTTGCCCATCTATCAATCCATCTTCACTAGCTATCAAACTAGCATCACATATAAACTTAAATAAAGGGCTCAGTGACATTTGCACACACAAAAAGAAAGAAGAAAAATGGATGCAGGTGGTGGAGGTTTCCATGGCTACCGCAAGCTCCCCAACTCAAGCTCCGGTAACCTCGAATACGTAGTCCAAAACTTCTTGCTTTCGTTATTTGGAGAAAAAGATTTAGCAGTAGAACTTAAATAGCTAAAATGCAGCTTATTATATTGATAAAGTTATGGTTTTTATTCTTGATATTTGTCTAGCATTTTCATCTCATAATGGATACGACTTAGGAGTTATGGGTCTTAAATAAGAATTTGTTCGTCATCATTGCATGCAAATGGATGCTCCTCTTACACCTCTCTCTCTTGGATAAACATGCCAAAGCTCTTGTAAAATATTTTGTTATTATAAGTTAAACTGAAATGGTATTAAAAATTCATTCACTAATTGGTTACTTGTTTTGTTATAACACTCTATTTTTTTTTTCTTGAATTATTTTCAAACCAAGAGACCTTTCTTTAATGGGAAACCTCTTTTTCCTGTTAGCAAGTCTTAAGAGCAAGTCATATATAAGGATTCAATGCTGTGTCAATACTAATTAATCATATTCATATCAATATATGTATAGCTAGTTTTATTTCATTGGACACTCCATGTATTTCTAGTTACAGCATTAACGGTTTCTTTTTTCCTCTTGAGTTGGCAAGACTTCAAATATATATATATATATATATATTTTTTTTTTCTTAGGCTTATATTTCTCGAATATATATTTTTAAAATTCATTAATTAGTATATTAGACAATCGAATGAATATCTCTCTCTTCTGTCTAATGCTATATTGTCATTAATTTATGTAGGTGGCTACAAATTGATTGGTCTGTTTGTTTTTGTAAGATTGTGACTTAAGTACTGCATGCGGTCAAATTAAGATCGTAGAAATAAGAAAACGTGAACACAAAACATACAACAATGTACAAGTGGCATAAGACACTAACAAGTGTCTTCCATGCATTCTCTGCTTCCATTATCACCCACCCACTCCTCTTTAATCTATCCATTTTACACCCCAAAATCCACACTTCTTTCTGTCTATGTCTTACTTTTTAGATTATATGCGGCAAAAATCACCAAGCCAATAACAAAGTTCTTTCATGGTCAAATTTATGTTTCCTTATAGAAAAAAAATGAACTAAATTTTCATTGAAGATAGATCAATGATCAAGACCTCACATATAAATCCGGGTGTTTGTTTCCTATATACACATTTTTTTGGCAATAAGCTTTTTTTTTGTATGTTAAACTTGTGTATTAATATTGATGAATATTGTAGCTTTTGATGACATACCATTAATTTTTCTACATTTCACTATGTAACTTACCAAATTTTCGAATCTACACAATCTAGCCACCAAAATCAAACACCACCAATATTTACTTTAAGTACATTTAATTTTGGAGACAATATTGTTCATTTCAAATTTAATTAGAAAAAATTATAATCCATTTCTCCAAGTTCCATTGATTTGCAAGTTATTTTTGCAATAAACTGATGGCAGGTTTGAAGCTATCGGAGATTAACATAAGGTTGGCAGAGATCAATCACCACAACAACAACCAGTCCAATGGTACTGACGATAACGAATGCACTGTGCGAGAGCAAGACAGGTTCATGCCAATAGCAAACGTGATAAGAATCATGCGAAAGATTTTACCACAGCACGCCAAAATCTCCGACGATGCCAAAGAAACAATCCAAGAATGCGTCTCTGAGTACATCAGCTTTATCACCAGCGAAGCCAACGAGCGTTGCCAGCGCGAGCAGCGCAAGACAATCACTGCCGAAGACGTGCTCTTCGCAATGAGCAAGCTAGGCTTCGATGACTACATTGAGCCACTCACTGTGTATCTGCACAGATTCCGCGAGTTGGAAGGCGATCGTGGCGCCTTAAGAGGCGAGCCATTGGTGAAGAGAGGTGTTGAGTTCGGACCCATTGGGGTTGCGGGTTTTGCACCTGCGTTTCAGTTTCATCATCATCATGGATTGTTCGGAACAATGGGTGGATATGTGAGGGATGTGAGTAATAATGCAAGTTCTTCTGAGGCTGAGAAGTGAGTGAGTTTAGGTATTACGAATGCTAATGAAGGTTAGTGTTTGAACTGGTGTAATGGAACAAGATTTTGCTTTTGTTGTCCCTGGATTTCGTATTTTAGGTGTTTTGTGCTTTACAAAGTTGTTTTAGGATTATCAATTAACGATGAGGTAATGTTAGATAATTTAAATAGCAACGACCGAAAAACTTATACGATCTTAAATTGATACATACTAGAACGATATTATCCGAATCCACAATGATTTGATCTTAGTAGCAGTAGCCACAGTCAATCAGGTATTCTCACCCAAAAAAATCTAAGATTAGATTTACTTGATTACACGAATTCTTAAAACCCCAGAAAAGCAAAGATTAGATTTAGTTGATCCCACATGAATCTGTTGTTTCTACAACAATCAATTTTTACAACTTGATTAGTTAACATAGAGTTGCAACTTGCAATTTTCTTTTTCTGTAGAAGTAAAATTACAGCGGCAGATTCTTCTCTTTTGTTTACAGCAGAACAAGTTATTTTAACATAATTTGTCAACTTGTTAGTTTTCACCTCCTACTTTAATTAAATAACTTGTTAACTAATCAAACATTATATAAAAATTGAAAAATCAATAAAATATAGACAAAACAGTTCTGGAATCATTAACTTCAACAGAATCTTTAAAAGAAAACAATCAAGAATCTAAAAGTTCAAAACGCCACAAACTTAGATCATGCTTCGTAAAGCTAGAAAATTCAATAAACAACATAAGAGAGCGGTGCTCTTATCTAAAATTTACCGGTTCATTCTATACAAACTCAAATTTAATAACCTTCAATGTTAGAATGTGCATACATATTTATATATAAACACGAACATGTAAATGTACATATGATCATCACATATATACATTGCTATTATAATAAGGGAAATTAATTTTCAAGTTTTTAAGGTATACCCTAATTAGTAAGTAGATCATCGTATTTTCTAGATGTAGCATACACGTCCTTGAAATTTGTTTTTGAGTGAAGAACTAAATGGAAAAGCAAATTGACCTAACTACCCTTCCTTAAAAATGAAAACACAAATCCGATCCTCATTTGCTCTGTCTTCTCTCTCCCCTTCTCTCTTTACCGATCTCTCTCTCCTGAATCTCAGTCCTTTCCAACCCTAAACCATAATCAGAAATTGACCCACCCTTCTCTATTCTCATTTTTAATCTGGTTTTGAGTCTTCACATAGATTCATTTTCTACTATGTTTTCAACTTTGAAGGTTTTCTCGACAAGATTCATTTGTGTGGCTAAGCTCATTTTCAATATTTCTCTCTCTCTCTCTCTCTCAGATTTCTCTTTCCTAATCCTCTCTTCTTCTCTTATCCTCCACCACTGTAATTGATTAAAAGCCTAAAAATAAACCAAACCCAATAGTGCGACAAAACAAAATAGCAAAACCCATCCAAAAAATAATTGCAGCAAAATGTTGGAAGTTATCTTTTTAGCGCTTGTGGGTGGGTGAAAACAAGAAAGGAGAGGTGATAGACAAACAGGCCAAGGTTTCAATATGGGTTAGGAGATTGAAATCACTTTTGCGTGATAATTAGTTGGTTCTCGAGACGTGCTACGGGGAAGTCTAGATTGTGTAGCTTGAGACGTGTTTTATTTGCTGCAATGATCTACTGAACTTGGCAGGCTCAGAATGAGATTATTTTTCACCAACTCCGTATCTCCAGTGATTAACTTGTGAATAAAGTACTAGGGAGTCTTAAGCTGAAGTTTGATTATTGTAATGCTTTGTTTGCCTCTGTTAATTAGGGCTGGTTTCCTGTGGACTTGGGCTATCGATTTGATGTATAGGATTTCTTATTGTGTACAGGAGTTTTTTGGTGGAAATTGTTGATCTTGCCTAGGTTTTCCTAGCCTCTCTGGCCGGATGGAGTCAGATCTCGGCTAAGAGGCTTAGGTGGTTTAACTTTTCCATCAGGGTATTTTTTTTTTGTTTACCAAAGGGTTACTGGTTGTATACTCTATTCTTTTCAAAGCTATGAAAGTTTAATATTTACCAAAAAAAAAGAGATACACAATGATGAGGAGTGAGAGAGATGTTTGGTTTGTGAATCTGGGAATAGCTCATTTGTTGTGGTTGTTGGATGATGGAGAGAGAGATCTTGTTCATTTTTGTCTCTTCCACAATTGAACAGATGTGGGTCATATTTGTTTGTGACTAGTTATGTTGAATTGCAATTGTGCATTTACAGATACTAGATGTTTAATATTTTAGTATCAGAGCAGTTATTGTTGAAGAAAATAGATAATTTAGTTTCATTTTGACTAGCTAATAGATTGCAGTTATTAGTGATGATTGTGTTTGTCTTACACCCGTGGAAAAATCGTGATTAAAAATCTGTTTTATAATCTGTTTTATGTTTTCCTATTGTTCTTGTTGGTTCCAGGATATAATGGTTCCGCTTATGCTAGTTAGAGAAGTCAAATTGTCTTGGCCAATTCTGTCCCTAATCCATCATTTTCTTGTATGGTTTTCTATTGTTATGTTTTCTGTTGCTGATACAGGTTTTCTAGAAGTAAACTATGCAGAACTCAAGAACATGTGTCTAAAAACATACTAGGATTAATACAAGAAGAGGAGTAGAAAAAAAGAATTGGGGTTTTAAGGGTATTTTTGTCTTTAAAATTTTATTCAAACAAAAAGATTGGGCACATCAACAACTTACTAACGGAATATTAACGGACCACTGACGGAATGACTTAAGTACAATCCGGTTTTTCACCTCAAGAACGTGTGTGCAACATCCTAAAAACATGAAAATCTACCTACTAATTAGAATATACTTCAGGACTTGAAAATTAATTTCTCTTATAATAATAGACATGGTCAAACCCAAATGAGCCGTATGAACAGACCCAAAACGGGAGTCCAAAATTGAATTGATCAAACCGACCAGTTCAGAACCGACTTCAAACCGAATTGGAATTTTATTGGCCAACTAGGTTTGGGTTCAAGATTTCTTGAAACCATGAACTGATAGAATAACAAATGCGCCAACCGTTGGTTGAACTAAATGAGTGGAAAATTAAACAAATGAAAAAGATATTATAACATTTGCATGCAATATTTTTAATTTTTTCAGTTAAAATTAATTTTGAAGTCAAAATAAGATTGAAAGAAAAACGAAAAAAAGCATTTGAACTGTTTGGCCCAAAATTGGTGAACCAAACCGCTTAACCCTGAATAGAAACGAAACCACAACCAAACAGCCCAAAATTGACCCTGAGCGGCTTGGTTTTGGTTCAACATTTTCACGAAGATACTGTCAACCATGGAAGTCTAAACAGTATGGATAGAACATATATTCTCACTCATGTAAACAGAAAGAAGAAAACATGATCAAAAGATTTTGTTGTTTTTCCTAAGCCAGTTTCTGTAACAACAATTAGCATTCCATTTTCACGAGTCACCTGTACAAGAAAATTCCAGAAATGAAAAAAAAAAACGAAAGATTTTACCATGCCAATGTCGGCATTTATGAAAATGTTAGGGTCGAAGCAAATGGGTTTGAAGAACACCATTAACATGAGCAAAAGCAACAAGAAGAACACCAAGAACAAGACGAGCAAGGTCATCAAGATTTAGAAAAAGAGGGTCATCAAGAACAAGAGGAGGGCAATCAAGGTTTGGAATCACATCTCGCTGAAATAGTAGGTGTTCTTTTCAACAATGATGGTGTTGAAGAAGTAGGATAAGTCAACATTGGTCCATAGTTGCCTCTGCTAGGATTAAAACAACAAGAAGAGGGAGTGGAACAAGAACAAGACAGTCATCATAACCAAGAACAACAACAAGATTAGTAACAGGAACAAGAAGGCCATCATCATAGTGAAGAACAAACAAGGTGAACAACAAGAACAAGAGGGTCATTATCACTTATGGGTATCAAACCAACAAATTAATTCTTACTCAAAAACAAAGATACTATATATAACAATGAGCATGATTGAATCTACAGAGATTGATAAAATTTATTTATTTGAAAGAAAATAAAAAATAAAATAATGTTGCAAAAATTGGAAGTGAAACTGAGAACATAAATCAATTAAATCAGAAATTACAATGAAGGAAATAATAAAATTACAGCAATGAAAATATGAGAAAATCAATAAGAATAAATATCTAACCAATGTACTTCTCCATTTAATTTGTTCAGTTGATTAAAGACATTAATAATCAATATCAAGCATTCAAATAGATAGAGTTATATCTATCGGTTATACACTCAAGTAACTAATTCCTTCTTACAGTGGCGGAGCCAAGAATCTGGCTAAGCAGGGGTCGAATCTCCACAATGCGCACGACAAAAAAAAAGTATATAAATAAAAAAATTAAATTAAATTAAATATTTGAATACATGTAGTAATTATATAACTATTTTTATACTCTCGAACTAAGAAATTGAATCTCCTTAATCTTTAGAACAGCTCCCCCCGGACCATGCTCCAAGGCCTACAAAAATCCCAAAGCACAAAGCTTTTGAATTTTTGACAGAAGTATGGGTAAACTACTGTCATGAGTTTAAATTTCTTCCTTAAAACATACAGTAATATTCAGTGAGTACCTTCAGAAAAATCTGAGCCTCTTAAGCAGTTTTTGATACGGCAGATCTCATTCATTTGCTGCCTTGAAATGCTGCAACAATATTCTCTGCAGGTGTTGTCTAAGAGACATATTCACAAAACTACTTAGAACAAAAGTCCATTATGAATATGATAAGGGATCATTAATACTAAAAATTGTTTGGCATCATTTCTCATTTCTTGAAGGAGGTCATGTAGAACTTCCAATAAAAAGATCTTTACAACATGGGAGTTGTGACCATAAGATTAAACCACACAAGATTCAGCTCAACATTGAAAAAGAAATCATCATCAATGCATTGTATGTTCGAATCAAACGAATGAAACAATGCACATTAGAAACACACAATATTCCTGATATCTGAAAAATACTACACACAATATTCCTGATGTGTGAAAAATGCTATGTATAAACAGCCGGCAGCTTTATTACATCCATCTAAAACAGCAGAATAATTTTTTAATTTGAAATTGGTAAGTCAGAGTTTCATTATTGATCATTATCCTCAACTAGTACATGCAATGAAGCCTAGGTGAGAACATGTCCAAATGCATAAATAAAGCGAAGACTGGTGGCAACAATTGAGAGCAACAAATAGAACTTATCTGCACAATCACAGATTGTCCAACAAATAGAGCAACAAATAAAGCAAAGATTGTAGTTTCTTGATTTAAGCTAGTCAACAAACTAAATAATAACAAAATTAAATCCACCCATATAAACTGACCTAACAATTAAAAACATCTAACTAATTAAAATCCATTAAAACAAAATTTAAATCCATTCAGTCATAAATTTAACAATCTTACACTACAATCAACCTAATTTAAATCACAATTTCACCAATAAATTATTCAACAATTCTAACCCTAAATAAAATTAAAACTGAATTTGCCTTTAAATAGGGAGCAAATGAGGGAAGGCTTACTTTGGAAGAGATGGTGGCAGTGGCAATAGTGGCAATGGCGACGCAATGTGGCGGTGACAATGCTAGCACTGGGTCAGTGGGTCTGGAATTGGGAGCAGCAAAGATGAAGAGAAAATAGTGGAATGGTCTGGTTTGGTGGTGGTATGTGAAAATACGCAAGAGTTGCTACTGTGTTTGTTTTTTTTTTAATATTGTAATTTTTTTACCACAGGGCAAAACAGTTTAAAAATAAATAAAAAAATCTTCTTTCTTCAAAACTCTGCAACTCATGTTCTCTACCTCCATGGCCTACCTTCAATGGCGGACTCAATAGCAACATCATAGGCTCGGGCCCATGCTGGTCCTATGGAGTTCCTCCGGCAACAGCATGGGCCAGGGACCATGCTGGTCCTAACGTGGCTCTGTCACTGCCTTCTTATCTGATCGATAGCTCTGAGACGTCCTGCAGACTATTTTCCTGACCAACTAGACAACCCCCGGAACGCCCTGACAATATTTAATCTATGACAGTAGAAAGAACCAAAGAGACCTTTATCCTAACCAGTGAAGTTAGAAATACCGTAAATCATTTAAACTAGATTATTCAATTCCATAACATTGAAAGTTATCCGACCACATGCATTCAAGTTATTAGCTACCTATATTAGAATTAATGAGACGCTCTATTAATCCTAAATAGTAATATATTATTTGGTTAATTAATCAACGAGCTCTTATTGAACAATCAACATAAATCTATACTATATATAAAAGTATGAATGTAGAAAATAAAAAAAAAAGTCTTTTATACCCTTAAGTAATTAAAACTTGTGTTTATGTCAAAAATGCCCTTATTAAACTCAATATGTTTATTTGATGATTTATTAATGCGACATGTAACCATTGTGGCGTGGAGATAATTTTTAGATTCACCTAATTAGAGAACTAATGAACTAATTGTATTCAGAAAGTATTTTAAGTTTTAATGACAAAGTATTAGGATCTCATTTATTCACTATACATATTAGTTATAATTATGATATAGTGTTAATTCAAAATATCTATACTATAGAGCGAAATGAAAGACAATGTAAGTAGATCATATCTTCTAATGACTTCTATTTTCTGTAGAGTCAATAACTACACTAGAAGGAGTTTGAATAGTGTGATATGAGTATTTTTTTAATTTCCTTCGAAAATAATTCCATCAAAGAAAGAACACAAGAATTTATAGTGGTTCAACCAACTCGATGCATAAGTCTACTACCTAAGTATCACCACTTAAAATTTCCACTAACAATCTTCACAATATTACAACTTCATTTTCTGGCTAAGTGAGAACTCTTACAATATTCTTAATTTCAGTTCAAGAATAAAAGTCAACCTAAGGATCTACCTTTTGATCCCACTCATAATCACTCCTAAAATGTGTTTACAAACACTCATCAACAATAAATGAACTAGTGATTCAAGCAATAATGACAACAATTAGAGAACAATAGACTTGGTTGTGACGATATCTATATTAAGCATAAGGCATTAATGCTTGGTTGTTGTTAGAAATGAATGCTCATGTGTTGTAGTAGTTGTTTTTGACCTCCCAAGTGTTGGAATTCATAACTAAAATATGACATTTATATAGAGGATAACGTAGCAGAAATAACAAAAAAATTCATCCTAGAATTCCACCAAGGATCCATGCATATCGACATAAACGATTAGGGTTAGGGTTTTACCTTAAAACCAAACCTTGATTGTATGAACGAATAAATTATTGATGTAGCTTTTAGTATAAACTCGAAACCCTTTCAATCA
>CAODLS010242436.1:0-10099 GCA_948243855.1 Flueggea neowawraea
TGCCTACGCCTCAAGACAACTTAAGAGGCATGAACAAAATTACCCGACACATGACTTCGAATTGGCAGAGTTGTGTTTGCACTCAAGATTTGGAGGCATTACTTGTACAGAGAGACTTTTGAGATATTTACAGATCATAAGAGTCTAAAGTACATATTTGGGCAAAGAGATTTGAATTTGAGGCAGATACGTTGGTTGGAGTTGCTAAAGGATTATGATTGTACTATATCATATCATCCTGGCAAGGCTAACGTCATGACAGACGCTTTGAGTAGAAAGTCGATGGGGAGTTTGGCTCACATCGCGGTTGAGAGAAGACTCGCAGTGTCAGAATGGCAAAGGTTGACAGAGCTTGGAGTCGAGTTGCAGTTTGACGACTCCGGGGCTTTACTTGGTCACGTTGAGACGAGACCTATTTTGCTAGATCGGATCCATGAAGCTCAGAAGGAGGATACTGAGATTCATGGATTGGTCAAAAAGGTTAAGGCATCCGAGGTGCCAGGGTTTAGCATTGATGATTCAAGAGTCATTTGGTTCGACTTGAGGTTATGCGTACCATCCTCAGGTGGATTACACGAGGAGATTATGACCGATGGTCATAGTTCCGTCTATTCGGTTCACCCAGGTTACATTAAGATGCATCGAGATCTTCATGAATCCTATTGGTGGCCAGGGATGAAGAAGGATATAGTTGAGTTTGTCAGTCGATGGTTGACTTGTCAGTAGGTGAAGTTTGAGCATCAACGTCCTTCTGGGTTGTTGCAGCAGATGGCTCTTCCCGAGTGGAAGTGAGACCGCATTATTATGGATTTTGTGGTTGGGCTATCAAAGACGTCTTTAGGGTATGACTCTATTTGGGTTATTGTGGACCAATTGACAAAATCGGCACATTTCTTGTCTATCAAGATGACATATGGAGCAGCACAATTTGCGAGGTTGTATATTGAGAGGATTGTATGTCTTCATGGTGTGCCTGTCTCTTTAGTGTCTGACAGAGGACCTCAGTTTACATCCTAGTTTTGGCATAAACTTCAGTACAAGTTGGGTACTCGATTGGATTTCAGCACTGCTTTTCATCCGCAGACTAATGGGCAGTCCGAACGTACGATTCGGACTTTGGAAGATATGTTGAGGGCATGCTTTGTGGATTTTTCTGGGAGTTGGGATTCTCACTTGCCATTGGTAGAGTTTGCTTATAACAACTCGTACCAGTCGAGCATTGAGATGACGCCTTACGAGGCACTACATGGTAGGAAGTGCAGATCTCTCTTATGTTGGGCCGATGATAGAGAGAGAGAGCCTTTTTGGCCATATTTGATTTTGGAAATGACTGAGAAAGTGAGATTGATCTAGTAGAGGATCCAGACTTCTCACAGTCGTCAGAAGAGTTACGTGGACCCGAAGCATAAACATTTGGAGTTTGAGATTGGAGACCATGTATTCCTCAAGGTGTCACCGATGAAGGGTGTAATGAGATTTGAAAAGAAGGGCAAGTTGAGCCCGAGGTACATTGGTCCATTTGAGATTATCGATCGAGTTGGAGCCGTGGCATATGAGTTGGCGTTACCGCCTCAGTTCGCTTCAGTTCATCCGGTGTTTCATATATCACTTCTGAGGAAGTATGTTCCTGATCCATCTCACGTTCTGGTACCTTAGTCTGTGGAGGTCCGATCCGACTTGTCTTACGATGAGGATCCTGTGAGGATTGTTGATCGGCAAGTTAAGAGGTGACATACAAAGGAGATTTCTTCGGTGAAAGTGATATAGAGGCATCATTCTGTTGAGGAGGCCACTTGGGGGGGCGAGGAGGAGATGCGGCGTAGATATCCGCACCTGTTCGACACAGTTGATCCTTAGGTCAATATGTCTTTTTGTTTACTGCATTCCTTATATTTTATATGCATTTCTGCATAGTCATGTAGCATACGAATACGTAGACTGAGTGTTGAGTATACACTGCCTACAGTGTGAGGCTGAGAGCTTAGCTCTTGATCTGGGGATTTTGGGAATCTAGACTTGATTCTAGATTCAATTTTGTTATTTCAAAATTCGAGGATGAATTTCTGTTGAGGCGGAGTATGTAATATTCCGCTTATTTTAGCTGAAATCTCGTAGTATTCTGAAGTGATTTCGAGTTGGAATGAGTTTGAGGGTTGTGCTGCGTGTGTTTTGCACATTGGAGGTCATCTACGTGCTTAGTACAGGATACTAGGCACGTAATAGAGGCCTGAAACTTGACCGTGAATGTTCGTTAAGTGCAACATACACTGGAGGTCATCTACGTACATAGTATGGAGTACTATGCATGTAGACGGGGATGAGTCGGTCGAGAGTATGCCTTGTTTGGACTGTGTACGTTGTATGGGTTGCTGTGCACATTGTTCATCCTTTGGGTATGACCCGTGAGCACGCTGAGGCCTTCTACGCACACAGCAGGGGGTGGAACACACATAGATTGTAGATCTGAATGTGGGGCTTCAGATCTGCCGTCTACATACATTGTGTGGGATGCTACCCACGTAGAGAGTGGTTCTACGTATACAGAACCCTTACTGTGCACGTAGATGTATTCTTTCCGGGCGACTGTGCGTGAAACACGACATGTCAGCCCGTGAGCTTATAAATACCCTTACCTACCCTTTTCTTCGGCCATAACTATCTCAAGCACCAGAGCACTTTCTCATTTACTTCTTTGTGATTTTATTTATTTTTCCTTGCTTCTACAATGGTTCTTGAGGTAAGAATCATCTATTAATCTCCTGTTTCTTTGTTTTACATTGCATTTTGGGCATTCTAAGGTTCCAACCAAACTTGGGATTTGGTTCAGATCTTTCAATTTCTGATGGAATACGAGTTAATGGGAGTTAGATTATGGTTTTGTTAAATTTCTTGCCAAATCTGGTGTTGTTTCTGATGTATCTTGATAGATATGAGTTAGAACATCACATATTTGAGCTGGGTTTACAGATTTGACTAGTTATTTGGCATGGGTCTTGGAAGTTCGAGATTCATAGTTGAGATTTAGAAAGATTTTGAGTTTGTTTGTGGATTTGGAGGATGAATCCATATTTAAGGGATTGATTTGAGTTAATGAGTATGCTCGGTTCCATTGGGGACCAAATGGAGCATGATCTTTGCTTGAAAGCGATGGATTCACTTTCGTTTGTTTAGGCGACTTTGAGAGTTTGTATGTGCATTGCAAATCATGCATTTGGTATTGCCACTTGTGATATTTATGATGTGTTATGTGTACATCTTCCTGTTCTTGCCAACGAGATCAACCACCGACGAGTGGGACTTGACTGGTGCTTTGGCTTGGATTGCCATGTGAGTGAATAGCAGCTTCAGACACATTGGCTGTGTCTCGAACTCTATTTACTTTTTTTATGTGTTGAATATATGTATCCGAAAATGACTAATCTAAAGGATTGACTGAGATAAAACTGGTTATTTGTGTAATAATTAGTGTTGGTTTTGAACTGATATATATGTATTATATATCTTTGATATGATTTGAAATGCTGGATTGCATGATATGATTTTGTACTATATGATAGTACGTTTTAGTTTTCGATATGGGGACACCTGTGCTACTAGATATGTAGCTTTTGGTATACCAATGATTGATAAAGCCTAGCTACCAAGGTTGTCGATAGCCATGTTGCCCTGATCAGGCATATGATTTGTTTATAATAGAGGTGGGTCCTCATCACTATGGTTGGTCCATACATTTCGTGATAGATGGCAAAGTCCATATCACGTCTGCTTAGTCCCATATCGCTTGTATATGTTTTGACATGAAAATAATGATTTAAAATCTTAAATGATTTTAATACGCCTTTGTGCATGTTGTTTGCTATGATTGCAAATGGTTTCGAAATGGATTTTTGAAATGCTATTATTGTATAGCGTGTATATTTATATATACTATTGAATACTGCTTATGGTATTTGCGAACTGTTTTCAAAATAGACTCTGTGAGGTATGTATGAGGCGCTCTAGCGTGTTATTCTTCACTGGAATTCACCCCCATTTTATTTTTTGCTGTGGATGATTCTATCTTCTAGGTGCACAAATTTTGGCTTTGGCGTTTATTCTGCATCTCAGACACCCGTGATGAGGCCTTTTGGTTAGTGATGCCTATTGTTCGGGATTCTTTTATTTTGTAGAGTTTCGTACCAGATTACTGTGGGGTGTTGGGTTGTATGTATACTCTGATATATTTATTGTATTTGGCTTTACCAGAGTATATGATTTGTATACATTTGGTTTATATTTATATATTGAGTTATATATAAATTGTTTTAAATTATAAATTTTTTTTTTCCAATAAATGTTTTGGAATATTAAATGATGGGTAGAAATTCTGAATCTTCGGAAGGCTTGTGGCGATGGGCTGGGCTTCCATAGATGGTCCGCCTCGTACGCCGGTCATGGTCCCGAGAATGGGTCGTGACATTCACTACGGGGTTCGTAGCCTTTGGTATACCAAGGTATGATATGACTCAGCTATCGGAGTTGACGATAGCCATGTTGTCTGGCCTGTCACATGATTTGTTACCAGATTATTAGCAGAGCCTATAATCATTATTGAGGCGGTAGAGTGGTGTAGGCCACATCACGATTATTACCGGTCCCATAATATGTATGCATTCTTTTTTACTATGATACTAGTAATATCGTTTTTGCCAATGCACATGTGATTGCTTGGGTGTAAACATTTGCGAAACGTATTTCTGAAACTATACTATGTATGTATTGTGTATACCTATATATACACCTTTTGTATACCTGCATCTGAAGTGTTGTCCCTCACTGGGTTTGACCTCGTTTGTTTTCTGTGTTGTCTTGTTTCTATCTTACAGGTTGATTTCGACTCGGCAACCTTTTGACATCTTCACCCAGTGAGGCACCGTTGTTTTTGGTTAGTGGCGCCCTCTTGGCCGAGCTACTTCTTTTGTTTTAGAGCTCCACAACAAGATGCTGTTGGGTTACAGAGTCTGCCAATTTTAGGTTTTTGGGTATTGGATTTGCGATTTTATCGCTATGTATTGATTTCATATATATTTTGTCACTTGATATATTTATTATCTTATATATATGATTTTCTCATAAACGGTTTTATTAAAATGTTTTAAATAAATGGGCTATATAGTTTCTGAATCTTTGAGGCTTGTGCGAGATGGGCCGGACTCTCATAGACGGTTCACCTCGTACGTTGGTCACGGTCCCAGAGATGGATGGTGACATTAACGTACGTTATATGTATATTATGTACGTTATTTTGCCCCTTCAGTATTCCAGTATATTTTATTTGCAATCAGTATCTCCCTAACGTACGTTGTGACTTTGCTCATGTACGTTGGCTTCCTTTTAATGTATTCATCTACAGAGCTTTCCAGCGTGTTGAACTTCATGTTTTGCTCATCATCAAAACGTAGTTGATGACACATGATCCAATAGGTTTCGAGAAATATAGAGAGAACAATTGAGAGGAATGGCTTATGTTTTGCAATTTAAGGGGGACATTTTCGTAAACTTTCATTTTTGTTAACTCCGTCAGTCAGAAAAAAGCGTGAATGATGAACTTGCTTTCGTAAAAAAAAAATGATTGACCTACTAATTAGGGTAAACCTCAGATACTTAGATATTAATTTTCCTTGTTATTTTTATTTTTCCAAAAACAAAAAATATTGAACCAATAAATAGATTAATTTATTGTTGTTTCTACACTGATAAGAGTAAGGAGATGTTTGTTTTAGATAGATTGAATTGGTAAATTGTCGAAATAAATTACGTTTGGTAGTGTGTGGTAGAATTAGGTAAATTGAAAATCTACTTGTATTTCCTATTTTTTTCTCTGAAAGCTTACTTTTTTATTTTTTTATTAGAAATATTTAATTATAGTATTTTTACTTAAATAATTTTTTTAATTGGCATTATTTTTGAACGTTGATATGTGATTGACTATATTATGGTATGAATCTCCAATCAAGCACTCGACCCAGCAGTAGTCAATCGAACCAAAATTTTACACTAAACTATCTTTTCTATTGGCTTGACATAAATTATATCCATGTCTTTTGAGTGCAAATTATATGCATCTTAAAGAAATAAAGTAAAAAAGTCAGAAAATTTTCTATTGTTTTTTAGAAAATTAGAAATAGAAATAGAAAAATGAAAAAAATTGTTCAATTTTTTTTTTGATTAGTAAACGGATTTTTTAAATACTTTTGATTTTTAGAAAATAGCAATAAAACAGAAAATAAAAACATAAAATTGTTTTATCAGTTATACATAGCCTAAATATTTTCAAATCCACAAGAAATTAGAAAGAAAAAAGATACGTGACACTCCCATTTTCCAGATTGAAAAGGGTTTCTTGGAAGGAATTTACAGAGACGGTATTTGTGGAAGGGACTTTTGTGCAGCACACAAGTGCTTCTTGTTTCATTTGCCAACTCATCATTCTACTTACCAAAACAAACAGCCATTTGGAGGGAAAACTCATCTATGTGCACAATCTACCCAATACAAACACGCCTTAAGTGTGCACACTTTTTCTTTTTGGCGCAAGAATCTCCGAAATTTCATTCATCCAAAGAATCCAAAATACAAAGGTTTTGCAGATGAGTTGGAACATTACACATCCAATCTAATGGGAAATTACCAAATCTAAACATATTAGCAATTGTATGTGCCATTTTGTTAGCTTGCCCACTATTACCTACATTAAATGGGGATACACGTAGCAACTGCAGAAAAGCCGTCGTTTCATTAACTGAGGCGGATGTTGGGCGACAGCAGCGGACGTCATGGGTATGTGAACCAAAGAACTTGATGAGACAGACACGTGGCAGCAACATCCGAGGAGAATGAAGTTCATTATCTCGGGAGGCTTGACTCCAGAGATTAAGGGAGGTTGCTCGGATGGTGACGTGGCAAATACCGCAAAAATTACGGATTGTGGATTGAACCGCCTTGTCCCGTTCTCGCGTTAGGTCATTGACATGAAATGTGGGGAAAGGCCTTAGAACGTGGAAAGTTGTTTCAAAAGAGTGGGGGGTTTCCACGGCCTGAGTCATGGCCATTTCGACGGGTGAAGTAAACAATATAAAAGGGAGCAGCTACAGAACAAAGAAGGGGTATCACCAGCAGAAAAAAATACTTTTGTTATTCATTTGATTTACCTTTTTGCAACTTTACTCGGTAGCATAGTTTTTCCATTTTAACTTCGAGACTTGAATCCCTCCTGTTTACTTTGAGCATGTCTTCTATGAGTTCTCATACTTCAAGTATAAGCTCACGTTATCCTCTCTTGTATTTATGTTTTTTAATTAACACAAGTTTTATTGTTTCAAGAAGTTTTGCTTAATCTTCTCAAAGAGCGTACCTGTCTTGCTAACATTAAGTCATAGTTTACTAACCAACATCGAATCTTTTTCTTCCTCGTTTAAATCCCATGTCAAACTTCGATCTGACTCACCGAGGAAAATCTCGAGAACACCTACCAATCCATCTACATTCACAGTCAATAAATAGGTGCTTGAGCTGGTGAATATCAACAATTATAGCTTCCAAGTTTGGTCTGATATCCTGTTGAGCACTCTTGAATTGCTGCAGCAGAGTTAAATAATTAGTCTCCAAAACAATCCTCCCAATGTCAACTAGCGACAATAACTCTATTCTCAACTTGATAGCTTAGGCCCCACGATGACCACTGACCCAGACTCCATACACACAACTGCTCCATCCACAACGGTCCCATTTTCTATTCTAAATATCACAAGAATGTATGCTTTTCCATTTGTCTCATCAAACGACGCATCCACATTCATTTTGATATACCCTTCCTTCATTTTTTCCCATTTGACTTCTGCAACATTCACTGTCCTCCTATCTCTTTTTGAATTACTCGTCCATAGCACTTCCTGTAATTCGCTAATGGCGGACTTAATTCCATTTAACACGCCTATTGGATTCAAGCTTCTATTCTCAAAATAGTACTTTTTTTTTCTAATCGCCCAAATACTCCAACAAATTTCAACTATTGTTCTAGAAGAAAAAGAGTATTAGATTTGTTATTCTTTAGCAAAACTAACCACCAGTCCCAGAATGTTGCATTCTTCGGAATCTGAAAACGCATCATCAAATTTGTACCGAACCAAATTGCCTTTGAAAACGCATAGTCCACCAGCAAATGTTAACATTCTCCTCCTCAACATCGCACATTTAAAGTAGGCCGTCTAGGATCACTCCTTTTGAGATTAGATTCCTCTTTGTTGGTAGATCCTTTTTGGTTGTTTTCCAAATAGAAATTCCTAACTTTTAGTTGCACTTTCTTTTCTTTTGTGGATCCCATACCATCCTATCTCTTGTTGACCGCCCAAGAGGAATATTTGACATCTCTCTTCTCTTCAATTTCGTGAACAGCTCTCAGAACAAATCCAGTTTCCATTTGTGCCTGTCATGATCAGTAAGGTCTACCACTGTAATCACATGTGTTCCTTCCGATCTCTTGGGGTAAGGCTTATAACCAGTAATGTTTGGAATCCACGGTGTCGCCCATACCACACTATCCTTTCCATCACCCACCTGCCACCGAAAACCTTTCTTCATCACCAATTAATCCCGCCTATACTATTACAAACCCATGAACCTCTACTTGAAATAAAAGGGCCCAAGATGTTGCGTGAAGGGAAATATATGTTGGACCAAAGGAGGTAAGCATTTAAATCCTTCTATATTTTAATGATGAAAAAAAATCACAAATGGTTTGATTTCTCCACAACGTATGTCATGCACTAACAACGTAAGTTTGGGATGGTAACGTATGTGAAGAAAAACGGAAAATGAGGCAGAGGCTACTGGATGGTTCAGGTGAAAAAAGAACGTACGTTTTGAAATCACAACGTATGTTAACTGGAAATCAGTTAAGATCAACGGACGTCACCTTGGCCGCTACTTACGTTAAAGACAAAGGTTTGAGACAATGTACGTGGAATAGAAACTATTGGGTGTCACTTGAACTTCCATAATGTATGCAGTGTCTAGTGCAACGTACGCTATGATGGACAATGTACACTGATGAACACACAATGTATGCCAAAGCCATTCAATCAAAATGCATGAAATTGAAGAACACTTAAAGTTTGAAATATTGAAGAGCAACGTACGTCATGGTTAATGGGCAACATACGTTATGCATCAAAGGTAAAATTCAGATTTCGAGATCAGGGAATGAATGTTTGTATTTCATGAAGATCAAGACAAAATTAAAAAGGAACGAAAAACTGAACATACACAACGTACGCTAGATAAAGTGGGAGTACGTCATAGTGGGTCAATGTACGTTATGGTGGACTCAACGTACGGTGAAAGCTTTGAATGAAAAATAGAAGCTACTAGATTGCTTATGAGCCAAAACAACGTACGTCATATGGGAATTCAACTATGATCAACGTACGTTACAAAACTAAAAACGTACATCATTTGGATATGTACAAGTCAATGTATGCATGGTAAATGCAACGTACGTCTTGGAAGTCTGACAGTGCATTAAATGCAACCCATTCCGGACCACAATGGCTAGAATTTATCTGACAATGTTCCAAAACTTAGAGAGAGGTATAAAAACATGCTTGGAAGGTCAGAAACACAACTTACAACACCTGGCTATTTATTCTTACAACTACCAAGCATCAAAGCATTAATTTTTTCTCTCGCATATAGATACATGTGTATTGCTCATTAATTTCTTTCTTTATTGCTTTTATCACTAATTCATTTATTGTTGGGGAGTGATTGAAAAACAATTTTTAAGAGTGTTTATGAGTGGGATTAAAGGGTATATCAAAAGGTTGGGTTATTCTTGTATCGGAATCAAGAGAGTTGTAAAAATTCTCACTTAGCTTGAAAGTGAAGTTGTAATTTTAGTTGGGAATTAGTGGAAATCCTAAGTGGTGATACTTAGGTAATGGGTATAGGCAAAGATTTGGTCGAACCACTATAAATTCTTGTGTTGTTTTTTCTTTACTTGCTTCAATAACGAAAAAGTTTAAAGCCACACACACACCACATTATTCAACCCCCTTTTAGC
>CAODLS010242646.1:0-11551 GCA_948243855.1 Flueggea neowawraea
AAATATAAGAGAGTTAGTGCAATAGGCATACAAATTTTCCAATTAAAAATATCCATAAGACAAGACATAATGCAACAAAATATAAAAATGTATGAATGTGAACGAAATGTCTATCCAATGGCCCTAGCTATGTCATGGAGCTAGTGGTGGTGGCAATGTAGAGGTAGGAGCAACCGCATTGTTATTGGTACAACGAGCCTCCTTCATCCAAATACAAATATCACTCATAAACCCTTTAATCGATTCAACTGCATCTACAAGTTTTGTTTAAGTTTCACCAAGTTTGTCAACTTGCTTTTGAAGTGCTCGAAACTCGGCCACACTAACCGAAGCTCTAGATGAGCTAGCTCCACTAGTACTCGTTATGCCACTGCGAGAGCCACCAAATGTGTGATCAATAGGAGGAGGAATACGAAATTTGTCTCTCTCAAAAGCTAACACATCGGAGTCCAACCTTACATGTGCACCAAAGATACATCCTCGATTAACCATCTTGATCATCTGTGATTTCCCTAAGTTTGCCTTGTTAAAGATCCAAGAGTGTGGCACTTGTTGAGACTCATATGACGATAAATCAATGTCGTCAGCTAGCAGGATTTTGGTAATGATTGTCCCATATGGTAAGCCATCTTTCCTTTGGATCTTTTCATAGGACTTCTTGAAAAATTGCTTCCATTTGTAGCGCATTCTTTAAAGAATGAGAGCAGCAAAGTTGATTTGGATCCCCTTAGACACATGCCAAAGAATCTCAACATCCTTAGCTGTTACATGATTTTGAGTATCCTTCTTTGGCATGATGCTTCTATTAATCGCATAGTGAATCATACACAAGTCTCCTTCAAAATTAGTAGCTTCAGGCTCAACATCTGGACCAACCTCAACTACGACTTTCGATTTGAAATAAGCAATTACTTTTTGAAGCCAAAAATCGTCCCTAAGAACATATTGTTCATCCTCATCTTACTGTCTTGTGCAGGTCTTCAATGGGAGACAATTCTGTAGGCACATCCCCACATGCTGGAATCTTAAACAAACTAAAAACATGGATTCAGAGATAATCAAGCCTCGACCACACACTATAGTGCGAAGAGCAATACCTCTGACAGCTGGCCATTTAATTTCATCCATATTGGCATAAAATTCCCTAACCAAATCCTCATACATAGAAGATTTATTCACCAAACATTCGCTAATTCCTAGAGGCTGAAACACATTCTCTAAGTCATAGCTAACATTCCTCAAAGATTCATAGTAAAAAATCATGGATGGAAGAAGTTTTTCATGTTGAATTACCTTATGATAAACCTCATGTACTGTAGGAGAGATGAAACGAGAATCAAGAGGTAGACCTTCTGTTGGAGCTGAAGAACTCTGGCCGACAGAAGGACTAGCAGCTGTCCGCTTGGATTTTCGAGAATTTTTGCATGTTAGAGGAGGAGAGGTTGTAGCTGAGTCTGAATCACTCATAACAGGATCCAAATACCATTGAGCCGTCTTCTTAATCCTTCTTTTGGCTTGTGGACCCATTTTGCAAAAATCTAAAGTTAGAGTTTGGTTGGGGCGGATAAAGGATTTTAGAGATTTTAGAGTGATTTTGATGGAATGTGGGAGTGAAATAAGGTTTAGGGAGGTTAAATGGGTTGGAAAGATGGGTTTTGGTTGATTTGGTCGTGGATCAACTCGAGTTAGTGAGAGAGGGAAAGAGACGAACGGTTGAGTTTGAGAGGACTGAGTTTATGTTCTGGAAATCGTGTTTTAAACACGTCTGGACCTCTGTTAACTCGAGTTATTTTTCCTCTTACTCGAATTATACAACCATCGTACAACTTGAGTTATCCTTTTTGTCAACTCGAGTTATTCAATCCACATTTAACTCGAGTTGAGTGAACATACTTACTCGAGTTGTCCGACCCCATTCTACTCGAGTTATCTTCATCTTTACTAGAGTTAAAATTTCTCTAGAAACACTCGGATAAGCCAGTTCTATTCTCTAACTCGTATAACTCTTTATCTTACTCGAGTAAACCATGTCAGAGCCCATTTCTGCAATTTTCCTCAAATATTCATCACCAATACATTGCCACCACACCAATAGATATAGTCATGGACAATAATGGATCATTTTAATGTGAATGAATGCAAATGAATCAAACAAATAAATCATTTAAACACTCAATTCAATCATTCCAAGTCTTCTACGAATTGAAGAAAAATTTTCACCATCCAAAGGTTTTGTAAAAATATCCACTAGTTGGTCTTCTATTCTAACAAACTCAAGCATAATATCACCATTCAATACATGATCACGAATAAAATGATGTCTAATGTTTATATGCTTGGTTCTAGAATGTTGGATGGGATTTTTTGAAATATTGATAGCACTAGTGTTATCACATTTAATAGAAATTTTGAAATCATAATATCATAGTCTTCTAATTGATGTTTAATCCAAAGAATTTGTGCATAACAACTACCTGTTGCCACATATTCAGATTTGGCAGTAGATAGTGAAACACAATTTTTCTTTTTAGAAAACCATGAAAATAATGCATATACTAAAAATTGACATATTTCGGATGTGCTCTTTCTATTTAATTGATTACCACCATAATCCACATCCGAATAACCAACAACATCAGAATTATCACATTTAGGAAACCACAAACCAACAAAGCGAGTATCAATAAGATAACGAAAAATATGCTTAACCGCAATCAAATGTGATTCCTTAGGACATGCTTGAAATCTAGTACACAAACACACACTATGCTTTATACCCAGTCTATTAGCGGTAAGATAAAGTAAGGAATTGATCATATCTCGATATAGCTTTATATCCACGAATTTTCCTATTTCATCCTTAGTGAGTTTTGTGGTTGTGCTCATAGGTGTGCTACAAGGTCTTGCATTCTTTATACCAAATTTCTTCAAAAGATCTCCAATATACTTTGATTAGTTGATGAAGAAGTCATCTTTTAGTTGCTTGATTTGTAAACCGAGAAAGTAGTTTAACTCTCCCATCATACCCATCTCGAATTCCTTGTGTATATCTTTGCCAAACTCTTCACACAAATACTCATTAGTAACACCAAATATAATATTATCAACATATATTTGCACAACTAATATGTCATCATTTTTGTTTTTAATAAAGAGTGTTGTGTCAACCTTCTCTCTTCTAAAACCTTTTTCACGAAGAAAATTACTAAGCCTTTCATACAAAACTCTTGGAGCTTGTTTCAAACCATACAAGACCTTAGTAAGTTTAAAAACATGATTTGAAAATTTGTGATCAATAAAATCGGGAGGTTGTTCCACATACACTTCTTCTTTCAAATAGACATTTAAAAATGCACTTTTAATATCCATTTGATAAAGTTTGAAACCTTTGAAACATGCAAATGCACATAAAATGTGAATGGCTTCTAATCTAGCAACGGGAGCAAATGTCTCATCAAAGTCAATGCCTTCTTCTTGGTTATAACTTTTTGCAACAAATCTAGCCTTTATTCTAACAATTTTATCATTTTCATCCGTTTTGATTCTAAACACCCATTTAGTACCAATAATGATTTTACCCTTAGGCCTAACAACTAGTTCTCATACACTATTTCTTTCAAATTGGTTTAACTCTTCTTGCATGAAAACACACCAATGTTCATCATTCAAAGCATCATCAACATTCTTAGGCTCTATTTGAGAAACAAAGGCAACATTACTAATATCAAAGAAAAGTGGAAGATCTAGTTGTTACCCATTTGGATACATAACCAATAATTTGCTCTTTTGGATGATCCTTTGGAAATCTCCATTCTTTGGGAAGGTCTTCATATTGTTGTTTTTTAGCATCTTGATGAACATGTGATTTTTCTTCATTTGAGTCATTGCTTTCTTTATTCTTGTACACCTTGTCATCAATGTCAAGCTCATCCATATTGTTGACAATATCTATATCATCATTATCATTACAAATTCTTGACAAAGAGTGATTAGATTCAACAAAAGCAACATGAATAGACTCTTCAATTTTGAGAGTTATTTTATCAAAGACTCTATAAGGTTTACTAATCAAATAATAACCAATGAAAATAGCTTTATCCGACTTTGCATCAAATTTACCAAGATTTTCTTTTCCATTATTAAGAACAAAACATTTGCACCCAAATGCATGAAAATATGAAATGTTAGGCTTTCTTCCTTTCCAAAGCTCATATGGAGGTTTCTTGAGTTTGGATCGAATTAATGCCCTATTTAATATGTAGCAAGTGGCATTGACCGCCTCGACCCAAAAGTATTTAAGAATATCATTATCACTTAACATGGTCCTAGCCATTTCTTGTAATGTTCTATTTTTCCTCTCAACAACACCATTTTGTTGAGGAGTTCTAGGTGCCGAAAAGTTATGTTCGATACCTTGTTTATTACAAAATTTTCAAATGGCTTGCAATTGAATTCCCTTCCTCTATCACTTCTAATAAATACAATTGTGTATCATTTCTCGTTTTGGACCTTTCTACTAAATTTAGTGAATGGATGTATGACTTCATTCTTGTGTGCAAGGAAAAACACCCATGTAAATCGTGAAAAATCATCTACAATGACATATGCTTATTGTTTACCACCTAGACTCATGGTAGATGTAGGACCAAACAAATCCATATGCAATAGCTCAAGTGGTCTAGATGTAGAAATCATGCATTTGCTTTTGAAAAAATGTTTTAGTTTGTTTTCCTTTAACACATGCATCCCACACAACATTGTTTTCAAACTTCAATTTAGGCAAACCATCAACTAAGTCTTTTCTAGAAAGTTTTGAAATCAAATCTATGCTTGCATGACCTAATCTTTTATGTCAAATCCATGCATCTTCATTAAAAGTCAAAAGACATTTTTCATTAAAAGATTTTGAGTCATTTAAATCCACAACATAAACATTTTCATGCCTATAACCAATGAATAAAACTTTTCCATATTTAGTGCTTTCAATGATGCAATGAGATGATTCAAAGACAACACGATTATTCATATCACACAATTGACTAATACTAAGCAAATTATGCTTCAAACCATCAACAAGGCAAACATTTTTAATGATTGGTGAAGGTTCCTTACCCACTTAACCTTTACCTATGATTTTGCCTTTTGAGTTGTCTCCAAATGTTACATATCCATCACTCTTGAGTTCAAGTTTGGAGAATTGACTTTTGTCTCCGGTCATATGCTTGGAACAACCACTATCAAGATACCAAGTGTTTGAATTCACTTTGGCCTTCATGCATACCTACAAGAATGGATTTCAATTTCTTGCTTTTGGTACCCATTGTCTTTTGGGTCCATAATGGCTAATCCTAATCATGTTAGGAAGGATAGTTCCTTTGGGAACTCACAGCTTCTTCACACCAATGTAAGCATATTCCTAACATTACAAGAATATGAAATATTCCCATTTTACCACAATAGTTGCATTTAGAAAATGGAAATGATGCATGTGATCTAACAAACCTAGTATGATATGAATTGTTGTCATTCTTATAATCATATCCCAAACCACTTTTGGATAAAGACAATTTTTGACTACTAAGAAGCTTGTCAAGGTTTTCTTTCCCTTGAGTGAGTTTGTGAGAAACATTAGTGAGCCAATCAACTTTCTTCTTTAATGCAATGTTTTCATTCACGAAGTCATCATTGTTGTTAGACACACATTTAGCAAGCTCATCCTTTAATCTATCATTTTCCTTTTTCAAGCTATCATTCTCATTTTGCAAAGCATCAACCTTTTTATCAAGCTCACATACAATCTTCTTTAATGCAACATTCTTATTGCCAAGTTTCCTAAATTCATCATGCAATGATTCAAATGCTTCATATAACTCATAATGAGTATAGGAATCACTTACCTCATTCTTATTGTCTTTCTCTTCTTCATTGTCTCCAAGTGCCATGAGACATAGATTGGCAACTTTTTCAACATCATCATCATCCAAACTATCATCGCTATGACTCTAAGTAGCCACCATTGCTTTGCTTTTCTTCATGAACCTTTTGTTTGCTTTCTTTAGGAGAGGACATTCGGATTTTATGTGACCGAGTTTCTTGCATTCATAGAAAATGATGTCACTTTCCTTTTTGTTGGAGAAGTCCTTTGGACCATCTTTCTTGTATGGATTTTTGGAGAGCTTCTTCTTCTTAAGGAACCTCTTGAATTTTCTAGTAAGAAGGGAGGATTCTTCCTCTTCTTCTTCATCACTATCACTAGAAATTTTGACCATTGAAGTTGAGGCTTTAAGTGCAATACTCTTCTCCTTCTTCTTTTTTTTTTTCTATTTCCTCTTCTTCTTCCTTTATGTTCATTTCATGAGTAAGCAAAGAACCCATGAGATCTTCCAATGGTAGAGTTGAGAGATCATTTTCTTCTTCAATTTCATTCTTGATTGGAGCCCAAGGCTTTGGCAATGATAGAAGAATCTTCCTTACTAGCTCGAAATGAGTGTAAGTCTTTCCTAGAGCTTTTAGTCCATTCATAATATCGTTCAATCTATCGAACATGGCTTGAATTGATTCATTCTTCTTCATCTTGAATAGCTCGTATTTATGAACAAGTAAGGATACTTTGTTCTCTTTTACTTGCTTTATTCCCTCACAAGTGACTTCAAGAGTATGCCAAATTTCTTGTGCATTTAGGCACCATTGCACCTTGTTCAATTGGTCTCTACTAAGTGCGCAAAAGAAAATGTGCATAGATTTATGTTTGTAGGAAACAAGCTTTCTAAAATAATCATTCCATTCATCCTGTGGCTTGTTGTTCTTTTCACCATTTACAACTTTAGTAGGTGTAATCCCAATATGACTATCCAAGAAGGGGGTGAATTGGATTTCTTGCTAAGTATAAAAAAATTTTAAAGCTTTTGGAAATATTTTGAAAAATGAAAGTTGATAGCTAAATCCAACAAACAACCATAGAAACTGAAATGAAAATAAGTAAGGGATAGAGAAAACAAATCCAAGATTTATAGTGGTTTGGTCCTCATTGACCTACATCCACTCCTCTAGCCTGAACTAGAGAATTTCAATCCACTATCACTTCCTCACTTGCGAGTGGAGGCAAATCGTTGCAACATCTTGTTTTCAGGCTCACAAGAAAACCTTTACAACCATTTGTTTGTCACTGGCTCAATAAGAAAACCAACAACCACTTGTTTTAAAGGGCAACAAACAAGCAAACCTATTCTACCCACAAGCTTCACAACCAAAGCTTGATTACACAAGATTTAACAGAATGAGAATAATATTCTAACACCAACTCTCAAAGCAAATAGCAACACAAAAGCTTAGTGTGGTGGAAGAACTTGAAAACATTTAGAGAGAGAAAGTAAAGAATGAAATTAGCAAGGCTTGGGCACACTCTCAATGCGTTCTCTGCTTATCTCTGAAGTGCGTACCTCTATTTATAGGCAGACTTTAAAATGTAGTCGTTGTGAGACTTGAAATAGCTGTTAAGTGACGAGAAAGAAATTCTGATTTTGAAGACATCAGCATGTACAACGTGCATTGTATCCCATGCAACGTGCATTGTAAATGTCCCATTGACGTACAACGTGACTTGCATCCTTTCAACGTGTCTTGTATCCAACTCTGATGCTTTGGCCTCAAATGTTGCATAAGGTAATGTATCTTGTGTTTATGCAATGTGACTTGAGTCTCCATCCAGAATGCTCACCTGGAATTTTTCTTCTTACAACGTGACTTGTGTCCATTTGCAACGTGCATTGATCATTCCTTATAGTGCGTTGGATATGTCACTTGATCCTACAACGTACGTTCTCGATCTCCAAAGATTGCTCCTTTGATTCTGTCAAATGATTGCATCAGGTGTCAGAGACTATTCAAATTTGAATCTCGAGGCGCCGACTTGTCAGATGCTGACATCACCTCCTTCAACGTGACTTGTATATGCTTGCAACGTGCATTGAGGAATGATTTCAAAGGTGACTCTTTTACTCACAACGTGACTTGAAATCAACTGCAACGTCCATTTCCATTGCTTGCAAGTCGACTTCAAGTCCGATGCTCATTCTCGTCAACATGACTTGTATAGTCTGCAACGTGACTTGTACACAAGTACAATTAATTTTGATAGCACTTCATTCACATAACGTGACATGTAGATAAGTGCAATTTATGTCGTGAGCACCTCATCCATATAATGTGACTTGAGCTTCATGCAATGCGCCTTGTATGTTTTAGATACCTACTGCCTCCTTTGTTCAACTCGATAACATGACTTGTATCTTATGTTGCTCGACTTGTACCTCAACTGGAAAACCCATAATTTCTTTGGTATGAAACGTGGCTTGTAGCAAATGAAACATGCATTGATCATGCTGCAATGTGCTTAACATTGGTTGCAACGTGCATTGCTTAACTTTTTCACATGTTTTGTAAAAATCATCAAAACTGAGAGTCAACATTCGCCCTATTTTTTATGATGACAAAACATGGAAAGAGTTTGCACTCCCCCTCAATCAATGCACATGTTTTAAACTTAAATATGCTACAGAAAATGCAAATTTGATCAAGGGTTTTAAGCCTTGTCACTATGGTTAAGTCAAGCACACAATTTTTTTATATAAGTTCAAGTAATAGAAGTCAGAGTAACAAGTCATAGAAATCAGAGCAATGACAATAATTCAAACTCTTAGCCAATATTTCTCCCCCTTTTTGTCAAAATTAAAAAGGAAAGACTAAAATAACACAAATTAAGAGACAAAATGGATATAAGATTGAATTATCATTAAGAAAAGTTACATAACAGAATATTTATAAGTAAAAATAAATACAGAATGCAAGTGATATGCATGAAGCAATGTGGATCACTAGCCTAGAAATCACGAAAATGGATTCTTAGGGTCGATGATCCATCGATCTTGGTAAGTGCGATCAATTTCATCTTCACTTTTCTTTTCATCCTCAAAATCACTCAAAACCATAGTGGTAGGAGGGTGTGGACCATACTCAACTGGAGGTTCTTCCTCTACGATCTCCTCAATCCGAATCCCAGTAGATGGAACAAACTTAACTTTAGAAGTGCCTCTATCACTAGACTTTGAAGTATCCACCTCGGCTGAAGTTTCTTATTCTATAAACTCTCATAATTTTTGCAGAATGGTTCGAGCTTGATCCATTATCATTTCATCCTCCTTTTCTTGTTGTGTCTTCTCTCGAGTCCTTGAATGCAAGCTAACCAACAGCTCGTTGTTTGCTTGAAGTAGACTAATCATCGTCTCAAATTTTCCTCTAGTTTCTTCTTGAAATGCTTCAGAATTTGCCTTCAATTCCTGAAGCTCTCTCCTCAAGCTAGCAACCTCATTTGAGCTAGCATCCATTGTTTCAGTAGGCTGTGAACTCTCCTCAATTTTTGGCTCTTTTCTCCTCTTGGGAGCCTTTCTTTTATCATCTCTAGCCTTCCGAATTGTGACTCGATCTTTGAGGCTATGCTTCATCACCTCATCCTTAGGATTTACCATGATATCATCCTCCCACAAATAAAGGTGAAACACAAAGCAACTCCCAACCGTCTCATAAAGCCTCATAATCTTCAGAGAGTCAATCCGAATCTTCCTTGACTTAATCACCTATTTCGATTCAAAACCATTTAACTTGATTCTAAAGTGCTTGATTATCCTCGTGAGATGACTGCCATAAGACATGTTGTCTTCTCGCTGCCTCCCCTTTAAAGCGAAAGTTGGAAGATTGAAATTCTTCACTTTGTCAAGTATCCAATCAATCACCATCCAAGCGAAATTCACCTTTTCACCCTTCATCAAGTGGTACATCGATATCTCGTCTTGCACAGTGAATGGTGATTGTGTGTGCGACTTGGGTTACAAAAATTTGTGAATGCAGTGTGAACCATCTTCCATCTCACGCCGAAGTCATTTTGATCGAGTTTTTTAACTCCTTGCTCGATTTGAACCACACCATGGTTCTCGAACATAAACTTCCGACTCTCATCAGTGTTCACAACAATTGTTTTCCCCTCCATATCGACATACTCCTTCAACACCTTCTCTCTCTTAACTCGCATTCTAACAAGAGGTAGGTTGAATAACCTGTTGATGAGCTTCTCATCTATCATGAAATCCACTCCATTAACACGACTTTTAACACCAATGGATTGATGCCACACTTCATCTTCATTAACCCATTTTTCAGCATTAGCATATAATTCCCTTACTAAATTAGGGTAGAAGTTTGAAGCCTCAATACAGAAATCTCTAAGTCCAAATCGTACAAAATCATTCTCAATGTCCAATCCCCCTTCCCTCAATGATCTAAAATAAAAAACCTTTGAATCATAGAAACCAACCTCTTTTAAATTGTCAAACAACTTCTTGGCTCGTTCATTTACAAATCGACAGCCATCCATAGTCGATTCTTCACCGGTTCATGGTTTGTTTGACTGTTTGGACGGAGAAGTGACAGGGACGTCGGATTTTGTGTAGGCATACTTCTCTCTTGGACGTTTAAGTCCTTTGGAGCCTTTGCCCTTGTCAACTTTTGTGGAAACTTCCTTCGATTTCCTCTTTGTCGCCTCGGATTGCTTTTTGGGTGCCATGGAACGTGAGTGAGAAGAAGTTTAGTATGTGTTAGGGTTTTGGATTTGTTGAGAAATCTATGATTTTTGTAGGTTTAATGATGGTAGGAAGGATTTTTGAGTGAACGAAATGAGTTTGGTGAGAGTTTTGAGTTCAGGATTTGAGAGAGAATGAGGGAGAGTTTAGAATTTTGGTTTTGAGTTTGAAAGACAAAGTGAGAGGGAAACCGAAAATTTTAGTTTTAAATTTGGAGAAAACGGCTTAACACGACTTGTATGACATGCAATGTACGTTATATGAAGTCTGTGAAGACTAACGTATTTAGCATGTTATACAACGCGACTTAACGGGAAAAAGATGTCTCAACTCAACGTTTATAGCACAAAGATATGAAAGATAAAACGTACCTTACATAAGATACACCGTGCATTATGTCAAAAACCAGAACGATCAACGTATCTTGCACAACCCTTAACACCCATAGTACCAAGTCTTCTCAAACCAATAGTTCTGCTTCTTTCACAACTCACATTACACTATATACAACGTGCTTAGTATCAAGTCTTCTCAAACCAATAGCTCTGCTTCTTTCACAATGTGCATTACACCTTATACAACGCGCATAGAGCTCTCATACCTAATACTCCAACATTTTCCTCGAAATCGATAACGTGCGTTGCACCTTTTACAATCCACATTACATAAACCCATAAATATTCCTTTGTTCATCCTCAATGATCAACGCGCCTTACAAAAGATACAATGTGCATTACATCAACCCATATATAAACCTTTAGACAACCTTAATGATGAACGCATCTTGAACCATGTACAATGTACCTTACGTTTTAACCTTAAAGTTCCAGTAGCATCAGCTCAAATATAATGTGCACAACACCATGTGCAAGTCACGTAGCACCATCTCAGATACCAACACTTAGCAAAATTGACCCTTT
>CAODLS010242696.1:0-10204 GCA_948243855.1 Flueggea neowawraea
GTTATCATTTTCAGGGTTTGTGCCTATATAGAGGAAAAGATCGTTCTTGCTAAGTCCCATATCACCATATTGCATGACATGAGAACCATACGCAGAATTATCATTAGCAGTCCTCTTTTTGACCTGCAATTGCAACATCACATAAATTATACGAGCGTGTATGTAGGTAACATTTGGAGACATTGGAATATATTTAGAGACTATAATTGATTTTTATTGAAATTAATTTTCTGTATGGGTAAACTTTTTGAAATATTTTGATTTTCTGTAGGGACAGATATATTTGGATACTCGTAGATACATTTGGAGACATTGGGATATATTTAGAGACTAAAAAGTTATATAAAAATTGAATATGAGATATATTTGGATAATATAAGAAAATTATGTAAAAAATTGCGATTTGGATAATTTTGGAGACTATCAAAAAATTGTAAAACTTATATTACAAATTGCAATTTTAAAGCATTTAATTTTAAAAAATATTGTATCAAAAAATGTTGGAATTCGTAAATGATTTATGACATTCATAAGGATATAACGCAGTGAAAATAACAAAACTTTTATCCTAGAATTCCACCAAAGATCCATGCATATCAACATAAATGAGTAGGGTTAGTGAATTTACCTTAAATCCAAGCTCGAACGACTGACTGAAGGAGTATTGATGTTGCTTTTAGTCAAGGTCGAATCCCCCATTTCTCACATTGCTTTTGCGCGAACGTATCTAAAGATATCCACATGAACAAACTTTGGAGAATTGGCTTTGTGTACTAGCACCAAGAATCTCTATTATATTTTCTCACAAATAATTTTCTCTCCTTTAATTGTGGCACTCACAAATTCGGCCAAGTCATGAAGAATATGACAAGGGTGTGCTCTTATTTATAGACATATGAAAAACCCTAAATAGGTGCACTAGGATTAGCCTTTCTTGTCTCACAAGAATAAGTTCTTCCTAATTAATCATGTGCACTAATTAGATCTCCTTAAAAATAGGAGTGCGCATAATTTTTTCTAAAAAATAAGAGTGTATGCCGAAATTCTTCATGGGTTTATTAATGTTATTGGGCTTTTAATTACATGATATACTATCATTAAATAAATCACTCCCTTATTAAAATATATGAGCCAAATTTATTATATCTCACATAATAACATGCCTACAAAATATTTAACTTAATAAGATGCAATTTATAACAAAAGCTCATTACATTAATAGATTATATCTTATATCATATTTAAGATATAAATCACAAAACTCTAAATTATTAATAATTAATCAAATTAATTATCTCAATAATTCAAATACCACAAGAAAGAATATTTGTAATCCAATCCAATTTGTTCTAGTATGTAACCCAATAGACCCATTTGAAATTGGCAATGAGTTTTGTCTCAAACCCTTCAAGCCCAAAGTCCATAAGAGGTGTCTAATAATACATTACGACAACTCAAAATCGAATGGCATCGGAGATCCGAGTTAACCTATCACAGTTTGATATTTAGTCATTTTGTCTCATAATGTCTCATTTAAGTATAAGGTATGATCACATGTCAACCTTATATAGCTTAACGTGTTTCTTGATCCCGATTAGATTGATATAACAAATGACATTGATAACCCTTTATCAATTCATTCGAGTATGCATACATTTCATCAATCCTACTCATCAAGTAGCCTAGAGATATCACTCTTCTTAAGAGGAACAAATTCGTCACTCTCAATATCACTCATCTATAAGATTCATGATATATCCAATCATAGCCTTTATTGTTATCCTATTATGAATAAAGTTTGACTAAGTCAAAACATGTGATTCATCAGGTAAGAGTCGATATTTAGTTTCGGTCAGAGGACTCAAACATCACCACTGCATGAAAGCTACTTGTGACATTACTCCATGAAGTGCTTTCATAGTGGGCCAGTCTAATACATGTTTCCCAACATGCATTTATGTTCTAAGTGGCATCCCATGTCTATAATCAGTAAAACGTGACTATCCTCTTAGCAATATACTAATCTTAGTTTATTATCATTCCCATGATAATAATTGATTAGGGATATTTAGAATAGTATTCTATTTATCTTATGATTTTACTATCAAGTCACATACTTGATGCATAAAGAAGAATAAACTATTCATGAAGAATTTTATTTTCATAAAACATACAATATTTCAAAGATATGAAATGAAATGTCTCTTTATTAAATGATAAAGTGAATGACAATGTACATAACTGATTGGACTAGGGCACTAAAACTAACAGTCTCCCACTTGCACTAGTCTCAATCAAGAACGAACCTAATACCTAAAGTCCTTATGCATCTTTCATGTTTCGGTTCTAGGAGAGCCTTTGTCAAATGATCTGTTACATTGTCATTAGTATCAACTCTGCATATCTTGACATCACCTCTCTCGATAATCTCTCGAATAAGGTGAAAACATCTAAGTATGTATTTGGTTCTTTGATGTGATATGGACTCTTTGGCTTGAGTAATGGCTCCATTGTTATCACAATACAAGTTTACTGGGTTTGCAATGCTTGGGACAACATCCAAACCAATAATGAACTTCCTAAGCCAAACAACTTCCTTCGCAGCGTCTGACGAGGCTATGTACTCAGACTCTGTAGTAGAATCGGTCACAGTGTCCTACTTGGAGCTTCTCCAGCTGATTGCACCTCTATTCAAACAAAACACATAACCAGATTGTGATCTAAAATCATCATGATCAGACTGAAAATCAGCATCAGTGTAACCACTCATGACTAGTTCGCCTTATTGCCCTCTATAGACCAAGAAAACATCTTAGTTCTTCTCAAGTACTTGAGGATATTCTTGACTGCGGTCCAGTGACTTTCATCTGGATCGGACTGGAATCTACTAGTCATGCTTAAAGCAAAAGCGACATTAAGGCGTGAAAAAAGCACGACATACATGATGGATCCAATAGCAGAAGCATATGGTATCCTACTCATGTAATCTCTGGCTTGCCTTGTTGTTGGACATCCAGCTTTGTTTAATGGTTTTTCAAGAACCATAGGAATCATTCCTTTTTTGGAATTCAGTATGCTAAACCTCTTTAGCACTTTATCAATGTACATACTTTGACTTAGTCCAATTAGCATCTTGGATCTATCTCTATAGATTTGTATCCCTAGGATACGTGAGGCTTCACCTAAGTCTTTCATTTTGAAACACTTTTCTAACCAAGTCTTGACACTCTGCAAGGTTGGAATATCATTTCCAATGATTAAGATGTCGTCAACATAAAACACTAAGAAAACTATCATACTCCCACTAATCTTCTTGTACACATAAGGCTCATCTTCATTTTTTATAAATCCAAACTCTTTTATTGCTCATCAAAATGAAGATTCCAACTTCGGGATGTTTGCTTCAATCCATAAATGGATCTTTGAAACTTTCATACCTTACTAGAATTTTTAGGATTGACAAAACTCTCAGGTTGTGTCATCTACACATCCTCGAGGATATTTCCATTTATGAAAGCTGTTTTGACATCCATTTGTCATATCTCATATGCGTAATGCGTTGCTATGGCAAGAAGAATCCTAATAAATTTGAGCATAATGACTGGTGAAAAGGTTTCATCATAGTCAATACCATGAGTTTGTTTGAAATCTTTTGCAAGAATTCTTGCTTTGAAGATCCCATCGACTTTCATCTTGTAAATTCATTTGCAATCAATGACCTTGGCTTCATCGGGTGGATCCACTAAGTTCCAAACTTGGCTGTCATACATCGATTGCATTTCTGAATCCATGGCTTCAAGCCATTTTACAAAATTTGAATCTACAATCACCTCTTGTTAGGCAGTAAGCTCTTTATGGTCTATAAGAACAATTCATTTATCGTCAATTATGAGAAATTCATATCTCTCAGGCTTGTGACAAATCCTACCAGACCTTTTTGGGCCTTATGTTACAGATTCGGACTCCTCAATACCTTGTGAGTCATCTTGAATCTTTGTCCCATCTTCAGTGGCTATTTGTGGTTCTCTTATTTCCTCTACAAGTACTTTACTCCCACTGATTCCTTTGGAAATAAATTGTTCTTCTAAAAAGACACCACTTCGAGCAACAAACATTTTGTTCTCAGAACGATTATAGAAGTAATATCCCTTGTTTCCTTTAAATACCCTACAAATATGCATTTATCAGATTTAGGTACTAACTTTTCTAAAACTTATCATTTCACAAAAGTTTTGCATCCCCAAATCTTTTAAAAAGACATTATGGGCTTCTATTTATAGGCAAATGAAAACCCCTAATAGATGCACTAGGATTAGTCTTTCTTGTCCTACAAGAATAAGTTCTTCCTAATTAATCATATGCACTAATTAGGACTCTTCCTAATTAATCATGTGCACTAATTAGAGCTCCTAAAAAATAGGAGTGTGTAGAATTTTTTCTAAAAAATAGGAGTGTATGCCGAAATTCTTCATGGGTTTATTAATGTTATTGAGTTTTTAATTACACGATACACTATCATTAAATAAATCACTCCCTTGTTAAAATATATGGACCGAATTTATTATGTCTCACATAATAACATGCCCACAAAATATTTAACTTAATAAGATTCAATTTATAACAAAAGCTCATTACATTAATGGATTATATCTTATATCATATTTAAGATATAAATCACAAAACCTTGAATTATTAATAATTAATCAAATTAATTATCTCAATAATTCAAATACCACAAGAGAGAATATTTGTAATCTAATCCAATTCATTCTAGTGTATGGCCCAATAAACCCATTCAAAATTGACAATGAGCTTTGTCCCAAACCATTCATGCCCAAAGTCCATAAGCGGTATCTAGTAATACATTACGGTAACTCAAAATCGAATAGCGTCAGAGATCCGAGTTAACCTATCACAGTTGATATTTAGTCCTTTTTGTCTCACAATATCTCATTTAAGCATAAGACATGGTCACATGTCAACCTTATATAGCTTAACGTGTTTCTTGATCCTATGTAGATTGATATAACAAATGACATTGATAACCCTTTATCAATTCATTCGAGTATGGAGTATGCATATATTTCATCAATCATACTCATCAAGTGGCCTAGAGATATCACTCTTCTTAATAGGAACAAATTCGTCACTCTTAATATCACCCATCTACAAGATTCATTACATATCCAATCATAGTATTTATTGTTACCCTGTTATGAATAACATTTGACTAAGTCAAAACATGTGATTCATCAGGCAGGAGTCGATATTGAGTTTCGGTCAGAGGACTCAAACATCACCACTATATGAAAGCTACTTATGACATTACTCAATGAAGTACTTTCATACCGGGCAGTCCAATACATGTTCCCTAACATGTATCTATATTCTAAGTGACATATCATGTCTATAATCAGTAAAACGTAAATATCCTCTTAGCAACATACTAACATTAGTTTATTATTATTCTCATGATAACAATCGATTAGGACATTTAAAATAATATTCTATTTACCTTATGGTTTTACTATCAAGTTGCATACTTGATGATATAAGGAGGAATAAACTATTCATGGACAATTTTATATTCATAAAATATATAATATTTTAAAAATATGAAATGAAATGTCTCTTTATTAAATGATAAAGTAAATGACAATGTACATAACTGATTGGACTAGGGCACTAAAACTAACAATATTATTAAATCAAATTTTATATAAAAAAATTGTGATTTGGGGATATTTGGATACATTTTTATACACTTTGATACATTTGGAGATCACCAGATACACTTTGAAAGATCATATTTTTTTCTCCCTTGAAAATTTATCTTTTTGGCAAAAAAATCAATTTCTTGAGAAAATATCGCAATTTTTTGCAAAAATGACATTTGTGAAATTTAGTTTGTCTTATCTGGCATTTTTTATATTTGAAAACTTGTATGGCATTTTTCAAAATCTAAATTTTAATTTAGTATAAATGTTAAATTTTTCCTGCTGCTAGCCCCTCCACCCTTGGAGACCCTACAATAATCGGAGGTAAAGGTCGTCATCTTCACCTTAGTTTCAGAAAAAAAAAAAGGCACTAGCAAACGACATGTCATCCCTTCGCGAGCGACATATTGTTCGACAGGGCTTGATTTGAAAAAAAAAACCGTGTTTAAAGGAGTAGAAATAAAAGTGGTAAGAGTGAAGGCAAGAGTCGAGACAGGAGAGCAAAGAGGAAAAGTTGCAAAGAGGCGAGAGAGGAGAGAGAGAGAGAGGTAACTGGTGAGAGTCCATCCGTCATTACGTCGTTGCAGCTGTCATGTCGTCTGTTCGCAGTCTGCCATTAAGTCCGTCAGCCATTCTTTTTTTCCCCTCCTATTTCAAATCCATCTTGGGTTGTTTTATTATTTCCAGTTGTGTGTTTTTGTCTGATTACTTGATTGTTGATTACTTCCAACTGTTTAATTGTGATTTCAATTAATTTGGAAATTTAGGGTTGGTTAGTCTTTTTTTATTGTAGTTAGGGCTTATGACAAAACAAGGCTGCCATAAAATGAAATTTGTTGAATTTGTTGGATTTATATTTTAATTGTGATTAATTCTAATTCACTGGTCAATTTGTTGCATTTTTTTTTGGCAAAAATTATATTTTATTTCCACCAGCCAAAATGTATACAACACAAAACAAAAGAAACTAACATATATGTATACAAAACCCTACCCATCTTCCCTACTCCAACTTCTCAACCGAGCTTAGACTCTAAGTGGCCTTTGTTGCATTTGTTTTTTGTATTTTAATTTGGAGTTAAAATATTTATTTATGTTCAATTTGGTAGGTAGTTGTATAGAATGGAGAAATATTTTTCAAAAAGGTTTAGAAGTTCAATTGAGTCATTTAGTGTTGGGCAATTGTCACAAACCTCGAATACAAATTTTTTGAATAAAAATGTTGAAATGGAAATCAATTCCGATAAGCTAAAAAATAATGAAGATGATATTGTTGTTAATCCTGGATTACATAAGTCAGTTGATAGTTTTAGTGTAAATATTCAAGACCATATACGAAGAAAATACATATATAAAGGTCCTTGTCAATTGATAATTTTAATGTAAATAGTTGAGACCTTACATGAAGAGAATCCGCATACGAAAAGAATTGCACACAAAAAGAATATATTTTTGTATTTTTAACTGCCTTTAATGTTATTTTATCATACTATAATATCATCATATTTTTTGTAAAAATTGTCATTTTAATTCATCTTAAAGTCGACTCCACCTCTTTCGATTCTTAGCTCCTCCATTGGGCAAGGTTGTTGGATTTAGAATGCCATCGACTGGTACTGGAAGTTGTTCCAACTAGAATTTTCAGGAACATATTGTTGCTATCCATGTCCTCTTCACACAATAATCCAATTCTGGTACACATAAGGATGCAAGGAAAAAGAAACGTCATGTCTGAGGGAAACACACGTTCAAGAAGGCAATTAGGCAATGATGGACGAAGACCACCAGGATCAAAGATTCACATTCAAAGCCCCGCAGACTTCGGGAGGACATGGTCTCCAGGTTTACCTTAGCCCATGATCGCATTTGGTTCGGGTTACTAGGTTACCTCTTTAAACCTAGTAACTCAGTTTAACCCAGTCCTAGTTTGGTTTGGTTTGGTTTGGTTAGCGGGACTCGAGTGTCAAGTTGAAAGCTTTGTTAGCCATTAACCTCTCTAAGAGGATCTAGAACATTTTAAGCTTATCTCTATTGTTATGTTTTGTATTTATTTTAGGACATGTATTTGATGTTGTGTATGCTATTTTTTCAATAGGAATTGTAACTGTAGATATAGGTTTATGATTTTATGTTTGTGTATTTTTTTTAATTTCTTTAAGTTGTAACTATCCAATATATACCTTTATATGATTTCTGGCTCGACTTATGTTGAGATGCATAGGTCGTATAGAAGGTGAATTGGAATTTCATATGTAACCCCTGCCTTTTCTTGGATTGGTTTGGTTTAGGTTGATTCGAGTGTCAATTTGACCACCTTTTGACCACATGCAAGAAATTGACCATAAGAGAAAAATTGCCAAAATATTTCGTAAACGTATTTTTTGATATTTTGTATGTAGAATGAGTACAAAATATTTTCAAAATATGTACAACACCAAAAGTGCATATAGAACATACACAAAATGAATACAAGACAAGATAAAATTAAAATACCATTTTTAGTAATTCTTTTGTTTTTTTGGACGCAAAACCAGTTTAGAACGTTTACACAACTTATATATCTTATATATTTTTATTTCTTATGGTTTATGTTCTCTTTATTTTAATTTGTTTAATATACTTTTAATTTGTACCTTATTTTTTTTAGAAAAAAAGTAACACCATATTTATTTTCTCTTGATACATGTGTAAAAGTGATAAATACTTGGTACACTACTAATACTTTCCAATATTTTGTCTTCACAATCCACTTATGTATATTACATGTCCATTTTCATATATTTGTCATTCACTTTTAAAATTTTTAATATTTTTTCATTATAATAGTTGTTCTTTTTTTTCACATCTTTCTCTTTCTTCATTTGTTCTCCCTCCTTTCTCTCTTTTCTCTCTGTTTACTCTCTCTCTCTCCTCTTCTCTTTCTCTTTCGCAGTCTTAAACCTCATTTCCCTCATTCATCCTCGTCGACCTCCAACTCTCTCCTCCGTCTTCTACCAGTAAGATCTGCTACTCTCTCTCTCCTCTTTCTCTTTCACAACCTTAAACCTTGTCTCTTTCTCTTTCTCTCTCGTCTCTGCTACGGATAGGATTTGTTTTAGTGGTGTAAGAAGAAAAGAAGAAAGTGGATGACTCTTTTGGTGGCGGTTAGGGTTTCTTAGAAACCCTAGTTTCACAGATTTGATTTGTTTTGGTGGTGTACAAAGAAAAGAAGGAAGCGAATGACTTCTTTGGCTGCGGCTAGGGTTTCTTAGAAACCTTAACTTCTGCCTTTATCTTTCTTTAAAAAAAATATTTGAAAGTTGTTTATAACTTGTTTATATATTATTTATAACTATTCAAGAGTTGTTTCTAAGTTGTTTTGAAAGTCTTTTATAAGCTGTCAGTGTTTATAACTTGTTTATAAATTTTTCATAACTTGTTTATGTTCAAGATCAATGGATAACTTTCAAGTTTCAAAACAAAAATATCATTTAAACAACATATAAACAAGTTCTAAACAAATCTGGGAAATGAACAGACTTTAAACAAATCGTAAACAAGTCTTAAACAAATATGAAATATGAACAACGTATAAACAAATATAAATATCATATATAGATAGTTTTTTTCACAAAATACTCTAATATTTTTGTTTAGTACTGCATGTAAACAAAATATAAACAAGTATAAACAAAATATAAACAAATATAAACAACATATAAACAAATCCATGTGTGTGAAATTTTTATTTGTTGTACAAATATAAATAACGTAGAAACAAATATAAATAATATATAAACAAATACAAATAACGCATAAACAAATATAAACAACATATAAATAGTATTTAACATTTTTAAACAAACTTAAATAAGTTTCAAACAATTTTGTAAGAATGTAATTTTTAAAAATTGATTTTTCATTGCATGTAATTTTAAAAAATCTGCCAAAATATTAAAAGTTGACATAATAAATTTATAATTTATGTATCTCAATAGTGTGTATATGTAATTAGCCATGTGTAAAAACTCCATGAAAAGGCAAGGTCACCGCAGATGGCTTACAGCGGGCCCAAAGTCGGCTCGAACCTCTCTAGCCCCAACTTAAGCCCACCAGATTACTGTTACTATCCTGGTTCTCCTAGCCGAAACACCCGCCTGCGGCGTCCGATTTCTATAAAATCCCAAAACGGCAACAGCCAACCCCGCTAAACGCACTCTCCACACTTCATACGTACAATTCTCTTCATCTAGGATCGGTTTGTTTAGAAATTTGAATGGAAGAAGGAGAGAGCGTACTGGATGCTCTATACGATGATGATGTTTTCGAAGACGCTGGGGATTTTGAGATGCTTGATGTTGAAGAAGGGGAGTTAGTCGAAACGACGTCGCGTATTCATTTGGGAAAGAGTAGTGGTGGCGATGGTGGAGGTGTTGAGGATGGAGGAGTAACCGCAAGCCAAAACAACCAGAGCAAAAATAACAAGAGGAGGAAGAAGAAAAAGAACA
>CAODLS010242712.1:0-13343 GCA_948243855.1 Flueggea neowawraea
CCGTGATGAATTAAGAAAAATTGATAAATTGTCCAGTTTAATCAAGTTTAGGGGGTAATTAAGACAATTTTAATAAGTTCAAGGGGTAGTTAAGACAACTTAAGCAAATTTTAGGGGTAAGTTGAAGACTCGAAAAGTTCATGGTGACAGTAGAAGAAACCGTACAAGTTTAGGGGGTAAATTATGTATTAGTCTAAAAAGTAACTTAACTCAAACTCTGAGCATCACAATGTGCTGAAAAGTCATATGAATAACAATTGTTTGGAAGGCAAATGTGGCATAAAGAAACTGTACATGCGTATTTGGCTTAGGTGTGAATGGAAATAAAATGTGCTATGCTATGTCAGGTTTATATGCACTAGCCTATAACTTCACACCTTGTCGGGATGACGTGGTATTTGTTTTTTGGTAATTTTTAAAACCATATTATAGAAGTAGACTGCATAAGCAAATTATTTACTGAGAAAGTAAAGATATTAACACGTCTTTTTAAAAACTAAATATGCGTTAGTTTTGTGCCCTAGTCCAAACATTTATGTATATTGTCATTTGATAAATCATTTAATAAAGAGACATTTCATTTCATATCTATGAAATATAATATGTTTTATGAAGATAAAACCTCTATGAATAGTTTATTCTTCCTTATGTCATCAAGTTTGACTTGATAATAAAACTCTAAGGTGAAACAAATACTATTCTAAATGTCTCTAATCGATTGTTATCATGGGAATGATAATAAATTAAGGTTAGTATGTTGGTGGATAATCATGTTTTACTGATTATGTATATGAGATATCACTTAGAACATGGATACATGTTAAGGAACATATGTTGGACTGGCCCGCTATGAAAGTACTTCATGGATTAATATCACAAGTATCTTTCATGCAGTGGTGATTTTTGAGTCATTTGACTGAAACTTATTATCGAATCTTAACTGAGGAATCGCATATTTTAACTTGGTCAAACATCATCCGTAACAGGGTGACAATAAAGACTATGATTGGATATGCCATAAATCTTGTAGATGAGTGATAGTGAGAGTGACGAATTTGTTCCTCTTATGAAGAGTGATATCTCTAGGCCACTTGATGAGTATAATTGATAGAATGTATGCATACTCAAATGAATTAATAAAAGGGTTATCAATGTCATTTGTTATATCAATCTATTTGGGATCACAAAACACATTAAGCAATATAAGGTTGACATGTGACCATACCTTATGTTTAATCTAGATATCGTTAGACAAAATGACTAAATATCAAATTATGAAAGGTTAACTCGGATCACCAACTCCACTTGTTTTTGGGTTACTATAATGTATTACTAGATACCACTTATGGACAATGGGCACATGTTTTGGGACAATGCTCATTGTCAATTTCAAATGGGTCTATTGAGTCACACACTAGAATAAATTGGATTCGCTTGCAAATATTCTCTCTTATGGTAATCGAATTATTAAGATAATTAATTTGATTAATTAATAATAATTCAGGATTTTGACTAATATCCTAAATATGATATAAGATATTATTTATTAATGTAATGTGGTTTTAATATAAATTACTTCTTATTAAGTTAAACATGTTTTGGGCATATTATTATGTATAACATGAATTCGGCCCATGTATATTAATAAGAGAGTGATTTATCTAATGATAATGTATCATGTAATTAAAAGCCTAATAATATTAATAAACCAATGTAAAATTCGGCACACTTGTTGACTAGGTCATAGTTTGACCAAGTATTCTTTAATCATAATACATGTTGATTAAAACACCTAATTAAGAAATGAGCTCTTATTCTTATGTGACAAAGAAAAATAAAACCTAGTATTGACTAGGAAATTCGACACACTCCTTCTTTAATTGAGAATCCTTATTCTTGTAGTACAATAAAGGAAATTCGGCTAACCCTAGTGCACCCATTAGGGTTTTTCATATGCATATAAATAAGAAGCACATCTTACTATCAAGGTGAGGCTATGCCGAATTTGTGAGTGTCACTTACAAAGAGAGAAAATTATTTTGTGAGATTAGAATAGAGATTCTAAGTGCTAGTACACTCTATCAATTCAAGCAAGTTCGTTTGTGTGGATACCTTTAGACACGTTCGTGCAAAGGCAACGTGAGGAAAGAAGATTCAGCCTTGAATACTAAAAGCAACACCAACACTCCATTCAGTCATACATTCGATCATTGGTTTTAAGGTAGAAACCCTAACCCTAATCGTGTATGTTGATGTGTATGGATCATTGGTGAAATTCTAGGTAAAAAATTTTGTTATTTCCACTACGTTACGCTCTTATGAATGTCTTGTAACTAGCTATGAATTCCAACAATATGCATGAATATTAAATTTTCTATGGATATATTGAGCAAACAAACACCTCTTAATATACAAATTTTAATAAATGAGGATTAAAGATAATGTTTGGAAATATAGAAGAATTCAAAAATTATGTACATTGTGGTTATGACTAATTTATACATTGAGAAGTGAAAATAAAATCATGTGGAGTTAGAGTAGTAGATCAATCGGATGTTAAACCGAATCATTTGAGGAGTTGGAAACAGTGAGATTGGAGAGACCGACATGAAATTGGTGTACCTAGGAATAGGGCTGCAAATGAGCCGCGGCGCTCGGTTTGATAAAAGCTCGTTCATGACTTGGCTCGTTTGTGTGTTCATGAACATGCTTGTGAACATGCTCGTTTAATAAGCTCGTGAATGGGCTCGCGAATAGGTTGGTTTAACAAGCTCGTGAACATGCTTGTTTAACAAGCTTGCGTACAAACTCGTTTAATAAGCTCGTGAATAGGCTCGCAATAAAGCTCGACTTTGGGCTCATTTATATAGAAATATACACTAAATATTATGTATGCTTATTCTACTTTTAAATTATTAATATGTAACATGAATAATTTTTATTCGTTTTGTTGAAATATATGTAAATAATTTTAAGTTTAATAATTTAACAATTTATTTAGGAAAAATAATACGTTTATGAAAAAATATTTGATTTTTCCAAAAGGCGTACAACGGTGTACTTAAGTGTACAAACAAGAAGTTCACAATTTTTTTATATGTTGATTTAATGAATTTTCATCTGTAATATTTTTAAAAAAAATAAACTAATTTGTGATGTTTATAAGTATATGCATATTTTGTCGGTGTACACAATATTTACAAATTCTAATTTATTTAATGGTTGTCAATTTGGTGTAAAGAAGTGTATGTGTACAAAGGTGTACACAACCTGAAATTTAGGTGTACAACATAAAATTTAGGTGTACAAAACCTAAAATTTATGTTTACAAAGGTGTACAAAACATGAAATTTAGGTGTCCAAATGTGTTATTTTACAAATTTAAGGAATAATTTACAATTTCATGAAAACTAAGGGACTTAACGTACAATATAAACACGTACGCAAGACAAGTCCAAACAACCTGAACTAGAACGATTGCACTCCAACTCCTAGTACAATAACTCCAACGGTCTTAAGGCTTAGAAATGCTATAAATACATTAAGAAAAGGTAGAGAAATGGCTATCAGAGTGTCAAAAATCCTATCATTTGCTTCAATAAAAATACCAAAGATCAATCTAGAGAGAAATCAAGACCATCAAGCGTACACAATCACCTCTAGCATAGTGCTATCTTTGTATTCCTTTTGTATACACCTTAAGTGTGGGATAGGTTTGTTGTTAGCCTAAGAAACAAAGGTGTTCATAGGTATACATAGGTGTTCAAAGGTATATATAGGTGTACAAAGATGTTCATTGGTGTACAAAGGTATTCATAGATGTACAAAGGTGTACATAGGTGTTCAAAGGTGTTCATATGCATACAAAGGTGTTGGAAGGTGATCATAGGTGTATATAGGTGTTCAAAGGTATACATAGGTGTTCATAAGTGTACAAAGGTGTTCATAGGTGTACAAAAATGTTCATAGATGTATATAGGTGTACATAGGTGGTCAAATGTGTTCATAGGTGTACAAAGATGTTCATACGTGTTCAATGGTGTTCATAGGTATTCAAAGGTGTTCATAGGTGTACAAATGTTATTAAAACTAAACTAGTACACACTAAATGTTATTAACATTAAGTAACATATACACTAAACCTCAAACAATGCCCTAAACCTCAAACGTTAAACTAATACACAATTAATGTTATTAACATTAAGTAACATACACACTGAATGCTATTGTTTATTGAAACACATTAAGTAGTCTAATACACTAATGCTATTGTTTCTTGAACATTAGTTCAAATATTATTATTTATTAACCACTTAAATCTTTAAATTACAATTATAAAAATCTTTCAATTGTTATAAACTATATATTTTTATATATATTAGAGCTTTTGATCATTTTAAAAAAATATTGAATATATTATTAATTTAAAAAAAATCAAATATAAATTATAAATATAGATTAAAAAATTCAAATTGAGTCAAAACATTCACAGTCCAAACAATGTGATAGGGAAGAATTATATAGATTATAAGTTATAATTTTTTTTGTGACGGGGAAGAATTTACAATTTGTTTATATTGTTGAGCCATTTATGGTCAGTAATGTGATTTCGTTCTAAGTTTTGATGATTTACAAAATAATTGAAAAAGTTAAGCTAAGCACATTGATTAACCCCTAAGCACTTTAAGCTACGAACATGAACTACGCACATTGATCAAGCCAGAGACATACTGGTTATTCATACTGGAGCCTATGCACATTGAACCAGATGCAAAGTACATAGATCAGAAGCAATGTGCGTAGAGCAACAATGTTGCAAGACAATGCAACATGACAATACATGTAGCGTGATGTGCAATGAGCGTAGAAGTTTTGTACCAGAAGTAGGAAAGGTCTAGTATTTCTCTATTCATGTTGAGACTTGTTCACTGCACGTAAATGTGAAACAAAGTTGTTTTGGTTTGGAACTAGAATTTATCTATGCACGTAGCAGCATCAGAAGCACGTAGTCGGGATTTCAATTCTAGATGATGAAAATTGAAGGTGGCTCATAGATCAAGTCAGAGACATGTTGAATGTCGTTTTAATATGCATAGATGGATAAATGTGGGATCTTTGAAGAAGTCAATCTATGTACGTAGTAGGAGAGCTAAACACGTAGACGAGGATAAGATCAAGTACTAAAAAATCCGTTATACGTTCCTCGAGAATTTCAAATTTAAATATTCCTAGTACATAATGACGTGGAATCAAAGGTGTGATCTTGAAAATCGCCAATGCGCGTTGCACATTTGTTCTAAGCACACAGAGCTAACATCCTACGCACATTGAAGAAGGTCTAAGAGCGTAGAGGCTAAAATTCATGAAACAGTGGTTACTATGGGTTCACGTAATGTGCTTAGATGAAGAACAAAGCACACAAGACTCTGATGGATTTACAACCTACGCACGTAGTAAAGGGTGTCTTTATTTAAAAATAGAATTTTGCCATTCTCTCACAACGGCCAATTTGGGATTCATAATGACTAGGTTTGGGAGTTTGCCTATAAAGAAACTTTCCCATATTAAAATAAGACAAGAACGATATTGAGAGAAGTGCCCAAGCTTTGCTACTTTGATTCATGATTTTCTCTCTCTACTTGTTTTTTAGCTTTGCATACCAACTGAGCTTTCATTTGTTATTTGTTTACTGGGTTGGCGTGTGATAATGTTTTAAATTTGGGAATCTACTTGTAATTAAGCTTTGGTGTTAATCTTGAAAGGTAGTATATGTTTCCATGTTTGGTTCCTTAAAAAATAAGAGAGGTAGAGGTTTCCTTGTTTAGGCCTGTAAAAACAAAGTGTAAAGGTTGATTGTGAACCTATGAAAACAAGTGGTGTAACGGCTTCCCTCCGCCTATTAAGTGAGGAGATTGTTAGTAGATTATAAACTCTCTAGTGAGCTAGAGGAGTGGACGTAGGTCAAAGATGACCAAACCACTATAAATCCTGGATTTGCTTCCCTAACCCTGCATCTCTTTAATTTTGTTTATCTTAACTGTGTTTTGGATTAAGCCACGATTGTTTTGCAATGTATTGAAAAATATTTCAAAAAGCTTTTAAGTTTTTAGTTACAATCCAATTCACTCCTTCTTGGATTGTCAGATTGGGCTTACAATTGGTATCAGAGCTGAGTGCTCAAAATTTGAGGTTTAACCACCTTGATTTCAAGATCCAAAATGGAATCTAAGAGAGATGTTTCAAGATATGAAGGATTATCGATTAACTGTGCTCATTTCTTTGATGGCAACGAATACGTATACTGAAAGACAAGGATAATGGCCTTTCTTAAGTCTAAAAGCAGTGAAGTTTGGCAAGTGGTAGAATATGGTCCTTATGTTCCTAAAAAGATAGTTAATGGGATTCAAACGCCCAAGCCAAAATAGAATGGACTAATTATGAAAAAAAGATGGAGTGATTCAACAACAAAGCCATGCACATCCTCTTTTGTGCTTTAAGAAAGACCTAATTCAACAAATTCCAACAATGTCAAAGTGCTCATAAGATTTGGAGGACTTTGGAGATCACATATAAAAGGGACTACACAAGTCAAAGAGAACAAGGTGTCTCTTCTAGTCTATAAATATGACCTATTAAAGATGAAGAATGGAGAGGGTATCTAAAAAATGTTTGACCGATTCAATGATATAGTGAATGGCTTGAAAGCTCTCGAAATGATATATACAAATTTGGAGCTTGTGAGGAAGATTCTAAGATCTTTGGCAAAATCATGGTTTCCTATAAAAAATGCTATCAAGAAGACAATGATTTATCTACTCTACCATTGAAGGAATTGCTTGGATCTCTTCTCACTCATGAGATGAGTATGAAAGAGCAAAAGGAATATGGAGCTAAACATGATAGAAGGAGAGGTGTAGCTCTTAAATCAAAAGTGGTTGAAAAATCCGAAGAAGATGAAGATAATGATGATGAGGAAATAACCATGTATGCAAGGAGGTTCAAGAGGTTTATGAGAAGAAAAAAATCTTGGAGAAAGAACATAGATCAATCCCTCAAAGAGGAACCGAAAAGGGAATTCAATAAGGTCTTTAAGAAGGACAACTCTATCATTTGCTACAAATGCAACAAGTTGGGTAACATGAAGCAACACTGCCCTCTTGCTGGAAATACTCTAAATTCTCAAAGAAGAAGAAAGGAAAGGCAATGAAGGCCACTTGGAGTAATAGTGATAAAACTAGCTCGGAAGAAAAAGATGAAATTGAGGAAATGACCAACCTGTGTTTGATGGCTATAGAGAATGAAGCTCCAAGTGAAGCTGAAAATGAGGTATGTGATCTCTACACCTTTGATGAATTGCATGATGCATTTGATGATTTGAGTGATGAATTTGAAAAACTTGGTACCAGATATATTACTTTGAAAAAGAATTTTGCAAAAATTGAGGCTAAGGTGAAGGTTTTGGAAAAAGAGAAAGATGTTTTATTGAGTGAAAAATTACTTTTGAAGAAAAATGTTGATGGGTTCTCCTCTATTGCCTTCAAGCTAGCTAAGGGCAAAGAAAACCTTAAGAAATTGCTTGGTTCTCAAAGACAATCTTCCAAAATAGTTTTTGTAAAGAAAAGCACCATGGTTGATAATGCATGCACTTATTATGGTAGTTATGGACATATTGCTTATACTTGCAAGTTGATATTGACTAGGAATGTTGGGATAAAAAAAGATTTGGGTTCTAAAAGGAACAATCTTACCCAACTTAGTGAATACTAACCCACAAGGACCCAAAAAGATTTGGTACCAATTTTAAAATTTTGACGTGTCTTTTTAGGTGTGCATGAGAGCAAAGGCGATGAAAAACATATGGTATTTGGACAGTGGTTGCTCTCATCATATGACCAGTGACAAAGCCATGTTCACTCACATTATTCCTACAAATATTGGTTATGTCACTTTTGGAGATAATGCTAAAGGTAAGATAGTTGGTGAATGTAAGGTTGGTAAGGATCCTAACCCAACTATTGATAATGTATTACTTGTTGATGGTTTAAAACACAACTTGTTAAGTATAAGTCAATTTTGTGATAGAAATCGCAAGGTTGTATTTGAGCCTACTAAATGTGTTGTTTTATGATGTTGATGATCATGCATTATTTGTTGGTATGAGGCATAATAATATCTATGTTGTTGACTTGTTGGATTCTGATGCCTTCAATGAAAAATGCTTTGCAGTTGTGAACAATGACACTTGGTTGCGACATAGAAGGTTAGGCCATACTAGTATGTATATTATCTCTAAATTGAGCAAGCATGAGTTAGTCAAAGGATTATCTAAGCTCAAATTTGAGAAAAAATTAATTTGGGATGCAAGTGTGAAGGGCAAGCATTCTAGGTCTTCATTTCATAGCAAGAACACCATTTCTACATCTAGACCATTAGAGTTATTGCATATTGATTTGTTTGGTCCCATAAGCACCTTGAGTCTAAGTGGTAAGGTATATTATTTTGTCATTGTGGATGATTATTCTAGATTCTCATGGGTGTTCTTTCTTGCTCATAATAATGAAACATTTCATGCATTTCCATCATATAGCAAGAATGTTCAAAACGAAAAGGGTTATTCTATTACTTGTGTGAGAAGTGATAGAGGAGGATAATTAACATGTGAGCCATTTGAGTCTTTTTGCGAGGAGCAAGGAATTGAGCAAAAATTTCCTCTTAAAGGACCCCTCAACAAAATAGTATTGTTAAGAGAAAGAATAAGACTCTACAAGAAATAACTAAGACCATGCTTAGCTAGAACAACCTCCCCCAGTACTTTTGGCCAGAGACAGTCAATACCGGATGCTATCTAATAAACAGGGCTTATGTGCTATCCATACTAAAAAAGACTCCTTATGTGTTGTGGAAAGGAAGAAAGCCCAACATATCATATTTTCATGCATTTGGTTGTAAGTGTTTTATTCACAATAATGAGAAAGATACTTTAGGAAAATTTGATGCTAAATTCGATGATGGTATCTTCCTTGTTTATTCACCATCTATCAAAGCATATAAAGTCCTTAACAAAAGACTTGAGAAGGTTGAAGAATCCATACAAGTCATATTTGATGAGATTAATAATATTTTGCCTAGTGTTGTTGATGATGATGTAAGTGTAGGTATTGGTTAAATGATTGAAGAACTCAAAATCAATGATCAAATAGAGAGCTCAACCAATCCCATTCAAAATGACTCAAAGGATGTGCAAACCAAAGAACTTTCCAAGGAGTGGAGGTATGCTAAAGATCATCCAAAGAAGCTCATCATTGGGGAAACATCCAAAGGAGTAACCACTAGATCATCCCTTCAACATGTTGCCAACTTCATTTTCATATCTCAAATTGTTCCCAAGGACATCAAAGAAGCATTAGGTGATGAGTATTATGTGTCATCTATGCAAGAAAAGTTGAACCAATTTGATAGGAATGAGGTATGGGAGTTGGTTTCAAGACCAGATGATGCAATGTGATAAATACCTAGTGGGTACATAGAAACAATGATGGTTATGAAGGTAAAGTGGTGAAAAACAAATCAAGGATTGTTGCTTAAGGCTACTGCCAAAAACAAGGTATTGATTTCGAGAAATCTTTGCACCGGTGGCAAGGTTGGAGGCAATAAGAATTATGTGAGCTTATGCTTGCTACAAAGATTTCAAGTTGTTCCAAATGAATGCAAATAGTGCATTTCTAAATGGATTCATTAAAGAAGAAGTGTGTGTAGAACAACTTCCTAGTTTTGAAGATCCACACTATCCAAACCATGTCTATAAATTGAAGAAGACTCTCTCTATGGGTTAAAGCAAATACCTAGGGCTTGGTACGAGAGATTGAACATTACCTTCTAAAGAATGGTTTCCAAAGAGGTAAAGTTGACAATACTTTGTTTATTAAGTCAAACGGTGATGATTTGTTATTAGTGCAAATTTATGTTGATGATATAATATTTGATGCTACTAACGAATCTTTGTGTGGGGAATTTTCTAAGTTGATGCAAAAAGAGTTCGAGATGAGCATGATGAGAGAATTGAGCTATTTCTTTGGACTTCAAATTAAGCAAATAAAGGATGGTATTTCATTAGTTAAGGGAAATATGTCAATGATCTTTTAAAAAAGTATGGAATAGAAAATGTAAAATCTAGTTCGACTCCTATGAGCACCATAACGAAACTCACCAAGGATGAGGTTGGTAAAAAGGTAGACAAAAAGCTATATCGAGGTATGATTATCTCTCATCTTTACTTAATTGCTTGTAGGCCAGATATCATGTTTAATGTGTATCTTTGAGTTCGATTCAGTCTTGTCCTAAAGAGTCACATCTAAAAGCGATGATAAGAATATTTAAATACTTAATTGGAACCAAGAACGTTGATCTTTACTATTCAAAAAATGAGTTCTTTGATCATATTAACTATAATAATGCTAATCATGCAAGAAACCAAATTAGATAAGAAAAATACTTCGAATACATGCCAATTCTTGGATAGCGAACATAGTTTTATCTTGGTTTTCTAAGGCATTGTTTGGTTGATGTTTTTTATGGTTTCATAAAATATGGTATGATTAAATTCTTATTTGTTTTGATTTTCATAAATCTATAGTATAATATAATATGATTTTTCATAGTTTAAAAACATAAATTTTAACATATTTTGTAAACCACCACAACGATGATTCTTTGTGGTTGTATGTGGTTTATAAATTTAATAACTCTAAAATACCCTTAAAAATACCATAAAATATTATATTATATCACTAAATAAAAATATTTTAGTCATTTTATCAGTTCTACAACTATATCATACAATAAAACTACATAAAAATAATTATTTAACTATATTATACTATATTACCAAACATAGTAATCAGTAATAACCATATCATATTATACAGTACCATACCATACTATACTATACAATGTTGTCAACCATCCAAACAAGCCTAACAACAAAATTGTGCTCTGACTACTTCTATCTTCCTGACATTCCTCCTCTCATCTCGGCCTCACTCTCTTCTCCATCAAACCCTCTCCGTCTCTCACTCGACGCACACCCTCTCTATCGCTCTCGTTGACAGGTTAGTCTCTCTCTCTCTCTCGCCCTCGCTCTCTCACACTCTCTCTCTCACACAAACACGCACACTCTCTTTCTGTATCTCTCTCTCTCTCTAAGATTGGATGCATTTTAAAAAAAAATTGAGCAGTGTTTGAAAATCTTGTCTTCTTGTTTAGTTTGAAATTTCATGAGCCGGTGCTAACACAATTGAAATTAATTTGTGATTGTCTTGTGTTTTGGCTTTGTGTTAGGTTCCAGTTGTCTTGAATCCAAAGAAAAAAATGAGATAGCTTTGCGTTTAACTTTGTTGTTTAAGAAGCATAAGACAGTGTTGTGGGTTCTTGTATCGGCTTTGCTATTGACAGTGTTGTTAACAATACATCATGAACAAAAATTGTGGCTTGTATTTTTATATACCAGGCATCAGAGATTTGTTCTCCGTCTTGTTTCTTCCTCCGACGCCTTATTAGTGGACAAAAATCATGGCTTGCTATGTTCGGCTTTGCTAGTGCTGACAAAAATTGTGGCTTTCCTTCTCTGAGTCTATCACAATGCTGAGTCGTATGTTTTATGGCTAAAGCTCAATCAACTAGAAGTTTTTCATCTGCTGTTTGCAGGCAAATTAATAAGAGTTGTCCTCTTTCTGGTCCCTATTTTCTCAATTGTTGTCTTCTTGTTGATAGCCCAGGAACCTGAATTAATGTTTTGATGTTGCAGTATAGTTCTTAATCTATATTGTTTATGAAAAGATTTATTCTTTTCTATACTGATGCCTAACTTGCAGAAGGATTTGATAATTTTCTGTTTGTGTCTAACCTGATGAATTCTTTCTGTAGCCTGTTATGCAGATCTTAGAGCCGAGCCGAACCTGAACACTCCAAAGTTTGGCTCGGCTCGATTGCAGCCCTAATTAGACCATGTGAATCGTAGATCTGTGCCTTGTTCACTTTTAGGCTACGACTTTTATCAATTCTGTTTGAGTAGATTTGGGTCAAACGATCGATCCTTCAAAACTACAATGCAATTCTTCGGAGGATCAGACATCAGCCCGTCCCCGCCTGTGCCAACTGCCTCCGGGTGTTTAACAGAAACGGAGAGTGTTTGCTTTATAGGGAGTGGAATCGTCCACTTCACACTCTTAATGCAAAGCAGGACCATAAACTCATGTTCGGTCTACTCTTCTCCCTCAAGTCCTTAACTGCTAAGGTGGATCCCACTAGGTACACAATTTCCTGTCGATTCGTTACATGTTATATGGTTAATCTTCAGTTCTTTTAATTTGCCTTTTTGTTTTTGTTCAATGCGGAGAAAGGAAACCTTGGAATGCCTCAGCTACCTGGACAAGGTTGTTCGTTTCACAGCTTTTGTACTAATACGTACAAACTTAGCTTCATGGGAAGTCCTTCTGTGATAAAGGTTGGTAAATATTTATTTACTCTCTTGTTACTGGATTGGAATCATAAATAGTTTGAATTGGAGAAGGCCCACAACCATAAGCAGTCTGAGAGTGTAGCTAGATATAATTTAATATCTTATTATATGTGATTAATTGCTTCTTTTGATATTTTACTATTGATTGTGTTTCTATTTTTTGACGTTTTCTTGGACAAAATTGGGATGATTTCTGATTTGTGCCAGCAATCAGGCTTGCCTTTGCTCCAATCACCTTAAAAACTGTCACTGATCTTTATGAAATTCATTAACGGAATAAGGGACAGATTATCATGATATCAGTTAATGCTAGTGTTGCATATTTCACTCGGTTCGTTAGCTACTCATTCCGGAGTGTTATTTTCTTTCCGGAGGTTGGGAACTGCTGGCGATATTTGACCTCTCCAGCATCTACGTCCTTTGACCGGATGGATCTTCTTTTCTTTTGACAGACTTGCCTGTTTTGATGTTCTGGATTCTAGATCTTATATAGACAAGCTTGGTTTCAAGTATCAATAAGCTCTTGTAAAACAATTGCTGCGAAGTTATGTTCTTAAAATCTTAAAGACTTAAAGTGACGGATTGGATTATTTCCTTGTTTCTAAATTCTAATTCTGACTGTGCCTTTGTGTCATTGTGTCTTTCATTGCATCGTGTTATTCATCTATGTGTTTATTTTGTTTGTCATGCAGATTATCTTGATCACTCATCCAAGAACAGGTGATCTACGGGAATCTTTAAAATACATTTACAACTTGTATGTTGAATATGTTGTCAAGAATCCACTCTATTCTCCCGGAACTCCCATCAGGTATTCTGTTAAGAT
>CAODLS010242719.1:0-18430 GCA_948243855.1 Flueggea neowawraea
TAATTAATTTTGCCACATACAAATTAGGGTTTTATTTCCTCAATAAAAACTCCCAATCAATCATGAACTCCTAATTAGCAAGTGTGTATGCCGAATTCATCCTTGTCACACGAGAAAAGTGACCCCTAAAAAATAGAAAACTTGAGGCGAAAGTCATCCTCCCCTTATAGGTTTAGATGTCGAATTTTCTCCCTCCCATTTAGGTTAGGTTGTGCCGAAATTCTAATGGGTTTTATTAATGTCATTGGGCTTTTAAATATATGATACATTATCATTTAATAAACCACTCACATGGGAAAATTATGTCACACATAATTAAATACCCATAACCATGATAACTAGTGATTTATATTAAAAATCCATTACATTAATGAACTATGTATTAAATCTTATTTAGACATAAATCATAAAATCCTGAATTATTATTGATTAATCAAATTAATCATCTTAATAATTCAATCACAAAAGAGAGAACCTTTGTAACCAATCCAATTCGCTCTTGTGTGTGACCCAATAGGCCCACTCGAAATTAGCAATGGGCCTTGTCCCAAACCTTTGGGCCCAAAGTCCATAAGCGGTATCTAGCAATACATTATAGCAACCCAAAATCGAGTAGATGTCGGTGATCCGAGTTAACCTTTCATAATCTAATATTTAGTCCTTTTGTCTCATGATATCTCATCTAACCATAAGGCATGGTCACATGTCAACCTTACATTGCTTAGCATATTTCTTGATAAACCCCTTTATCAATTCATCCAAATATGCATACATTCCATCAATCATACTCATCAAGTAGCCAAGAGATATCACTCTTCATAAGAGGAACAAATCCATCACTCTCACTATCACTCCTCTACATGATTCATGACATATCTAATCATAGCCTTTATTGTTACCCTGTTACGGATAATGTTTGACTAAGTCAAAACATGTGATTCCTCAGGTAGGAGTTGATAGTGAGTTTTAGTCAGATGACTCAAATATCACCACTACATGAAAGCTTCTTTGTGACAACAATCCATGGAGAGCTTTCATAGCGGGCCAGTCCAATATATATTTCCCAACATGTATCTGTGTTCTAAGTTGATATATCATATCCATAATCAGTAGAACGTCATTATCTACTCAGAAACATACTAATCTTAATTCATTATCATTCTCGTGATAATGATCAATTAGGGACATTTAGAATAGTATTCCTTTTATCCTTATGGTTTTACTATCAAGCCACACACTTGACAGCATAAGGAAGAATAAACTATTCATGGAGTTTTATCTTCATAAAACAAATAATATTTCATAGAAATAAAGTGCCTCTTTATTAAATAAACCAAATGACAATGTATACATGATTGGGCTAGGGCACAAAATTAACAGGTGGCGTAGAAGAGACATCTTAAAAGACAAGATGAGAAGCTGGATAAGATCTTGCACGTGGTAGAAAGGCAAGATAGAGAGTTCAAAAATGTTAACACAATGATCCAGACCCTCCAGCGAGATGTTCAAAGGAAAATCTCTAAATTTGAAAAATCTCTTAGTCAAATGATTATCACTAAGCAATTTAAGGCAAATTTTGAAAAGAAAGATGCGGAGTTAAAGGAGTTAAAGAAGTAGATGAGAGATCTGCAAGATGATGTTCAACATCCGTCTCTTTTTGAGCAACCTAGCATGCCAACCTTTTCCACGACCTCACAATTAATAGGAAGGTCCCCTCCTTCCCAAGGATTTATAGCCTCAGCAAGGAAGAATGCTCTTCTTATGATCACCTATACTTTCTGGCAATATGATGAGGAGAAAAGGAGGCAAAAAGAGAAGATAAAGAAATGGAAGAAGAATAAGGAGAAACAGCCGGAAGAGCCTAGCGTTAAGGAGGAAAAGAAGCTGTAACTCATGGCTTCATTATTCTAAGACTCCCAGGATCCATATGACTGTGAGTCTTAGAATCCATTTGCTTACTTGATTAAGGATTCTCAGTCAGATCCTATTGAAACAGAATCCTCCTCAGAAGGAGCCAGCTCAGGGGATCTAGATTATGTCCTAGAATTTAAAGAACACTCAAGAGATCACTCAAACCCAGATTCCCCAACTTTAGAGATTCAGGATCAGAGATTTCAATGGACTCAAAAGGACATTTTATAGACATCACTACTATTTTGATGTCTACACAGGCTCAAGGAGAAACATCAAGAACTGCCCAAACCACTCAAATGGAAGAAGGAACTGAAACAGAAGCAAAAGCTCATATTGACCTCAAAGGAGTTGGTCCCAATGCTAGGGCAAGATTGGTACCACAAGGAGGTCTTTGGTTTACCTTTAATAACATTCCAATTTTAAGGAGAAGGGAAATAATGCTTGAGATCAGTGCTTGGGCTGATCTTCAAAGGTCTAAACCAAATAACTCTTCAGAGAACATTCTTCGAGAGCTAGCCTCTAGATTTATTGGCTCTTTGCAAGATTGGTTCACTTCCATTGGCAATGAAAAACAATTGATGTTCATTGGGCTTACTATAGAAGATGCCATTAGCATGATCCATCAAAAATTCATCGGCCACATTGCAGTATATGGCAAGAAGAAGGAAAGTGATTTCTCCAAGATGAAATGTTGTTCTTTGCAGGAGAAAGACCTCAACTTGCACTACAGGAGAATGCCAGAAATTGAGTACCAGCTTAGAGGTTATAATAATAGAGAACTCAAACAGGTTTTCATTGCATCCTTCCCTGAAGAACTACATCCCGAGGTGAACAGGTTCATCTCCATTTCAGGGAAAGATCTTGGCTTGCATAGCTTAGGAGAATTGCACCAATGCATTAGCCAATCACTTGAAAGATTGTTTGCGTAGAAAAAGTTCTTCACTGCGTTTGCCCAAAAGAATCAACTCTAGAAGGTTTGCACCAAGCCTTACCTATAAATTAAATGCAAGGAGAAAGACTATGATTGCAGGATCAACAAGAAGAAAAAGCACTGGAAGAAGTATTTAAAGCAGTAGTCAGTCAAAATAAAGAAGAAAGGCTTCAACAGATGGAATAAGAGGAAGCACTTCAGATCGTTCAGAAGGAAAACTACTAACAAAAAGTTTGATCGATGCTTCATTTGTGGTTAGAAGGGGCATTATGCAAAGAATTGCCCTAATAAGGAGAAATCTGCTAAGCTGATTCAACAAGTCATGAAGATCTCACCATTAAACCCTAAAAAGGATTTGGAGTCGATCTTCTCAGAATAAGGCATAGATGTAAATCCAGATAATAACCTGTTTACAGTATTGTCTTCCGACTCAGAGTCTAATGAATCAGATAGTTCTATTTCCACTAACTATCATGAAGCTTTTGGTGTTTTCCTATGTCTTTTAGCGTAGAAGTTTGCAGTTCCTCATCTGGAGATTGAGATACTTTAGTCAAAGTATGATGTTCCTATCAAAGTTATTGGTTTCCTCAACACTGGAGCAGTCATAACCATGATCAACCCCAACATACTTCCAGGGGTATGGAAGGAGGAACCTAATCATTTTGCTTCCGCTGGTTGGAAACTTTTCTCCACCACCTATGTCTCAAAACGACAAATAGGACTTCAATTCTTCCTAGGTGTTGTCATTTGGTGCAAGACTATTGGAACACAATTGACTAACAATGATCTTTTGATTATGATGTTATTAGCCAGTTAAAGAAGCTGATCATTGGAGCAGATGGAATTAATTATAGGAGACATTTCAAACCTTATACTATGGTGCAATCTCTTTTTGTTGTAGCACCATTAGAGTCCAATGAGCATCCGTTGATGAAAATGTTTTCTCATCTATTCTCAGATAATCATGTTGATTTTGTGCATGCTCACCCTTTGTGGAAAACCTCTGATTTCTTTGTCATGCTCCCATTCAAGAAAAATGAGGATGTCAATCCTACCAAGGTGACTCATTCCAGAATGAATCCCACAAACCTTGCATTGGCAAAGGAAGAATGCCTGTAACTCTTATAACAAGGGTTGATTGAATCCACTACTAGTGATTAGGCAGGCCAATCATTCTATGTCAATAAGAGGAGTGAACATATTTGAGGAAAGAAAAGGCTTGTCATTAATTATAAGCCTCTCAACACTTTCCTCAAAGATGACAAATTTCCATTGCCAAAAATTCATTCGTTGCAGATTCATCTTCAGAAATCCAAAGTGTTTTCAAAGTTTGACCTTAAGGCAGGTTTTTGGAAGCTTAGAGTCCATCCTGATGATAGGCCAAAAACAACATTCTATATTCCTACAGCCCAATACCAGTGGAAGGTTATGCTTTTTGGGCTTAAAGTGGCTGTGTACTTATTTCAAAAGGCGATGCTCAGAATATTTGAACTCATCTTATATTTGGCCCTTGTCTATATCGATGATATCCTTTTATTCTCTGAGGATCACCAAGCCCATGAAGCTCTCTTTCAGAAGTTCTTTGAACTGGCAGAAAAATATGGAGTCATGTTGTCTAGAAAGAAAAGCGTATTGGTCCAGCCCAAGATCGAGTATCTTGGATCCACATTTGAAGACGACCACTTCCAGATTAGGCCTCACATTGTAGCAACCCTAGAACAATTTCTAGAAGAGAAGTTTCTAGAATAGACATCCAGTCTTTTCTCGGTATTGTTAATTCTGTGAGACAGTTCATTCCACACGTGGCTCATTACACCAGCAAGTTGTCAAAGATGCTAAAGAAGAATGACCCACCTTGGGGACCAGAACATACAACAGCTGTCAAAGAATTAAAGTAGCTTTGCAAAAAGCCACCACCTTTAAAGATTCCCGGTGATGGAAAATGGGTCCTATAGACAGATGCCGGCGATGAGTTTTTAGGAGCTGTGCTTTTGGAAGAAAATGACAAAGGAGAATGAGAGTACTGTGGACATGCTAGTGAACATTTTTTTGATGTAGAAAAACAATACCATACTGTGTACAAGGAGATTCTAGAAGTGAAAAATGGAATCAAACGCTTTGGATTTCATTTAATTGGCCATAAATTATTGGCTGAAATTGACAATTCATCTTTCCCAAAGATCCTTGAATTCAAGAACAAAGAAGTTCTAGATAATCAATGTCTAAGGCTGAATGACTGGTTCAGCAGGTATGAGTTCAAGGTGAAACATATAAAAGGCAAGCACAACATCATTGTTGATTATCTCTCTCGCCCAAAAGGACAATCTGCCAAAATAATTGCTCCCTGGGGAACAAGTCCTCTTATTTTCATAGCGAGTCCTTCAAGTCCTAGTCCGATTTACATGGTTCCAATGCAGAAAAGAAGATTTCCTCTAGGGTTACATGGCATGAAGCCTCCAGAGCAAATCCACACATTTGCAAAGACTCATTTGGTCCATTTCAGATCTCAACTAATACAAGTATATTTCACAAGTCTCATTACCAGAAGTAGATAATTGAAGAATGAGACTTGTGAAATATACTTTTGGGAGTTGAGATCTCAACTACCAGAAGTATATTTCACCAGAAGTATATTTCATAAGTCTCATTCTCAGATAATCGAATTCATTTTTGATGGCTAGCTCTTTCACAGAGGATTTCTTATGATTTTTATAGTGTCTTGTGACGACTCATAATATTGCTATTGAATTTGATGTAAAGGAGATTCTGAATCATTTGAATGATGACCAATAGTGTTGTTCCTTGTTGTGGACTTTTCTAGAATGGTTCGAGGAGATTTTAGTTTGGAGAAGAAGACTCTAAACCACCATTGAGAATGAAAGGTTTTTAGGCAGAGCAAACCAGTCATCCACTAAGCTCCACAAATTTCATCGGCCTTATTTCCGACATTCTCAAGATTCTTATGGACACAAAACATTTGCTATGTGTGGGGAACAATTCATCTCTTAGTTCGTGGCAATCCTTTGTTACGAGAAAATTGGTGGAACATTTATGTTGGCTTAACAATTAATCTCTACCACCTCCTACCATGTTAGCAGGTTTGCAGACTAGGCGTATTGAAGTCATCATTACTCTTTCATCAGAAAATATGAGGCTTAGTTCAATTGAAATGTTCAAAGGTCCTTATGAAAATCCTCCTCCAGTTCATGATGAGGTAATGGAGGAATTACAGCAAATTGCTGTAGTCTAAGCTCCTCCAGGTTTTCGTTCCATCAAAGAACCATTTGGAAACGACAGTGATTCCTCATCAGAGGAAGAATACCCTTGGCTCTAGAATGATGCATGTCTCGTTCATCATCCCAACCTGTCTAGCAGCACATGGACGAAGGTCACTAGTAGGCCCCCTACTACACTACCAGAGACTTGAAGATTCCTTTCTTGATGGTCCAGAGTCTATCATAATTACTATGTTTGTCTTTGTCGGCCATATGATAAGATCAAGAGTCATGGGTTTTACTATGCTTGCATTTTCCTTAAAGCTTGTCGACCACTTGTCTAGGCCAATAATTTATACTTTGTATTTTGGAAGTCTATATAAGATTTTATGTGGAAGGAAATAAGACCAGAGTTGAAAACCCAAATATTTGTGTTATATAATTTCTATGGATTTCTAAATTTTTAAGTTACCTTTTGAAATCCCGAGATTATTGCGAAAACAATATAAGATTATCCATGAGATACTGATATTATAGATCTGGTCATTACTGAGTATTGATTTCAAAAGAACATATCTCTTGATAAGTCGTTAATGAAGTGACACAGTGAAATTCTTTAATTAATTATTATTTTTTAATTAATTATTATTTTTTTGGTAATTGATAATAAGAATTGTAATACTATATGATTCAATAATTATATTAATTTAGAAATGGAAAAAAATAAAAGTATTTAAAAAAGTTTTTTGAGTTTTATAAGTGTTATTATCATATATTGATTTTCTTAAAACGATAAATTAAAGTGGAAGAAAAGTGGACAAACCTTTTCTTCATCATCCAGGGGTAAATATGCCATTTCATACCAACCCATAATTCTCCGTGGACAGCAACAAATCACCGAACGATTGTGAAGCACCATAACTCGCAGGGGTATTTTCGGAAACAAATCCTCATTATTAAATTCAACCAATTAATAAAAACGACCGAAGAAAGCAAAAAGCGCATACACAACACCGGCAATTTTGCTGTTTCAGGTTCTTCCTTCCTCCATTTGTCGTTCCAGTTATTGTGCAGTGTCGTTCCAGTTCTTCCTGAAGAGGAGGTGTGTTGGGGATAATACAATTCACCACCACCTCTCTCTTTTGCGTTTGGAGATCCCCCTAAACGACAACGTAACATGGTGTCGGAGAACTTTACAGACAAAAACGCAGTGTTTAGAAAACTGAAAGCCAAATCGGAGAACAAGGTTTGCTGTTTTGCGTTTCTGTTTATATATATTTGTTTTTTGGGCCATAGATCTGATTCAGATCTGGCGGTTAAGCCGTCGGATCTGTCTTGTGGATTTCGAATTTTGAGTTTTCTTCTCGTGTTTTGTTTAGATGTGTTTTGATTGTAATGCGAAGAACCCGACTTGGGCATCTGTGACTTATGGAATCTTCCTTTGTATTGATTGCTCTGCGGTTCATCGAAGTCTCGGTGTTCACATCACCTTTGTTAGGTAATGTCGGTTGCTAATTTCAGTTTAATATGCTTATTCGGGCTTCCTTTTTCGTTTTCTTTTCCTTTCATTAGATATAAAAATTTATAATAATGTTTAAATGAGCTTGAAATTATTTTCCTTTGATCGGATAATGTGAAATGTAAGTGGTATAGGTTTAACTATAGAGGATGTCCTAGTGTGAAAGATTATGCCTGATTAAAAAGAAAGATATCACGTCATTGGTCATTTGTGTGCTTGGGTTGCATGTAGAAATTTGATATATTTCTTTTCGCTATTTAGTGTGGCCTTGAAATGATTTTTGGTGTGAATCAGAACTTGGAAGTAATGTATTGTGTTCATGTGTTTGTTTCTGTTAAATTGAAATAGTTATGAAAATTCTTTTGGTAAAATTTATAAATTTCATCTCACATGTATTGTTGGAAGCCATAAGAAAAAAGAAAAAAAAGAGAGTAATATCGTAATATCTGATCAATGAGTTAGCTTAATACTACTCCTTGCATAATTTTTTATTGATATTTCTGATATTTATTGGTGGGCATCCAGTTATTGGAATTCATATTTCAATTTGTTGCTATTCATATATAATAATCCAATTTTTGCTGAATTCATTCAAATACGATGGGAACTGCTGGTGGATGAGATAATATAGGAGTTATATACTTTCATCATTTAGAAGTAGTATATTAATAGTGTGTGTTTGGATGAGTGAATTGGATCGTTTTAGTGGTCACTTACGAAAGATCTCCCCTTTTTTCTCCTTGGTTCCTGTCAGTTCTTGCTTCTTCCATGGCTAATTTTCCTATTCTATTCATTTTAATTTTTTAGGTATTTTAATTTCAGAATATTTTGTGATTAAATTATATATATATTTTTAATTTCTTAAAATGCTCCTCCAGTCTCCCAATCGTTGTACTCAAGTTTTTCCCTTTGATATTGTTTAATACCTTTGTGAGTACTTTTTGCTGCTTTCTGTTCTCGTATTTTTCATTTAAGATGTGTATACTCAGCACGGCCCATATTATTGAGAATTTCCTTTTTCTTCCTATTATTGGATAATTTTCAGATTCTCTGTAATTTTCTGTTTTGCTAACATTTGGATATACTTGTGTCAATGCATTGTTCTTGGTGTGAAATTGCCCAGAATGATGAGGCGACTTAAATTTCTGTGAAACAGATCAAGGGAACCTATTTCCACATTGCTTTATGTTTATAGAATGATTTTCTTGATTGTTTCAGAATGTACTCAAGAAGAATTATGTGAACATATATAATATGCTTAATTATAGAGAACTGAAGTTCATATAACATGCTTCTTAATTAGGACTAAGTGCCTTCTCCTTTTCCTGTTTTTTCTTAATTTTTATCTAATGTAAGGATATAATTACATTCTTACGGGAAGACATGGAATCTTTTTGAATATTTTTTTATGGTAGATACATTTTGTTGATAGTTGTTTGAGTCCTATTGCTGGGAATACATTTTGTTGCTGTTAATCTTGATTCCTTTCAAATAATTATTCCAAGTGAAAGTTTTTTCTATCGCGTGCTGTCATTTTTCTCATTTGGATAACTACGTATCTCTGGAGTTGATTAAAGCAGCTCTATAGCACACAGTTCAATGTTTTTGTGTTCTAAATACGTGTCTCGTGGGGCCAGCAGTTTCTGCATAATAGCAAAATTAGAATTTTATTTTCTCGTTTCATGATAAGCATCTCCTCTATCGATGCATGCATGATTTTGTTCAGTACTTAAATGAATCTTTTTGTTTATTTTCGTTTAGATGCCAATGTTGTTTAGACCATTCATTTAGGTTAACAGTTTTGTTTCATTTTTGTTTAGATGCCCATGTTGTTTAAACCATTCATTTAGGTTAACAGTTTTGTTGGCTTTCTTTGTTTATGCTTGAATCGTTTGTTTCTCTGTTGTATGCTTTAAAAATAATGACTTGAAGGTTGTTCCGTTTCTATAGTACTATAGGGAAGAGGCTGCAATTTCATCCTTTTTTTTTAATGTAGATCTACAAATCTAGACTCATGGAGTCCTGAACAATTGAGAATGATGAGCTTTGGTGGAAACAACCGAGCACAAGTTTTCTTTAAGCAGCATGGATGGACTGATGGAGGAAAAATAGAGGCCAAGTATACATCTAGAGCTGCTGAATTATATAGACAGGTTCTCTCAAAAGAAGTTGCTAAAAGCATGGCTGAAGAAGCGGGGATGCCACCATCACCTGTTGCTTCTCAATCATCCCAAGCAAGCAATGGACTTCCTGCTGTGAAGATTGATGACAATCCTAAGGGAAATTCTTTAGAAAATCAAGATGCACATGATATGGCCCCTCCCACAAAAGCTGCTCATACAACTACGGTCAGTTCTGTCAAGAAGCCTCTCATTGCAAAGAAAACAGGGAAGACAGGAGGGCTAGGTGCTAGAAAGCTTACCACAAAGGTTGGTCTGTTACATCATGACGAAATTGATAATTTGATGACGAAGCATCTTAGAAGGCATGGCTGATTAATATTTTGTTGGCTTGGCCTTTTTACTTTGATTGCAGCCCAGCGAAAATCTTTATGAGCAAAAGCCTGAAGAACCAGCTCCTCAGGTTCCATCTTTGACCAACAATGCTCCAAAAGCTGCCTCATCTTTTGCTTCTCGCTTTGAATATGTTGATACTGTCCAACCCTCTGAACAAACTTCTAGTGGTCCACAAGTAATTAGCCATGTATCTCCACCCAAGTCATCAAGTTTCTTTGCTGAATTCGGAATGGATTCTGGTTATTCAAAGAAAGGAAGTTCAAATTCCTCAAAAGCACAAGTAAGCGTTGCAATTTTTATCATTTGCTTATATTTAAATAAAGAAACTTGATTATAATTTACATTATCCAGATATCTCTCATCTGTGTACCTAATTTGCATTTCGTTAGCTGCATCTTCAGAATTTAGAAGTTTTCTTAAAAAAAAAGAAGATTTAGTTTTTCTTATGGAATATGTGCTAGCACAAGTTTGGGAGAAATGGGTATGTGCACGATGTTGGATTATATGATTGAATGTGCAGTTGTAGCTGTTCTCCTTTTAATCATGTGATCACCATATTCTGATTATTAAGTTTGGAACTTTGTAATTGGATGAGTTTCTTTGAAGATGGGAGAGAGATGGATAACTTGAACATTGTCATAAGCATATGCAGAAAAGCTTAAATGCATTGATGGCCAGCCAAGAAATTAATTTTTCTTTTGCCATTTCAAAATGTTTGGCTAAACACCTAAAAATATCCTCTGAGCAAATTGGTCTAGTACCTAAAAATATCATGTGACATTTGTATTAATACATAATTCTAAGTTGCTAAGACAATAATAATTTTGCTTTTCAGAAGTTCTTTGTGAAGTCAATTAATAGGTGTCCTTTGGAAACTAGAGAAAAACTTTTTGCTCAAAGAATTCCCTAAAACGAGCTTTCTTATACTTCACAGTCACACATGCCACAGCATGGTCCTCCTTGTCTGCCCTTGTTCTGATTTGACATCCAGTCTTGCCATTAATAATTTGAAGCCTCTTCTTTCATCTCTTTTTCATCTTTGCAGAATTCTGCTGTCTCCATCGATTTCATCAGTATTAAAACCTTGTGAATCTCAAATTCCATAGACATTAGATTGTCAGCCCTGCGTGGCTGGCTGTTTTCTTTTCTTTCTTTTTTTTTTGGATAATTAATCTTTATTGGATGAAAATTTACAAATGTACAAATGTTGGTCAAATTGAAATTTAGAGATGCCTAGGATTAGAACCTGGTGATATGGACATTGTGCATCTGGTGGACATTGTTTTAGAAGGACCATTCTTATGTCCATGGTGACATGGTAACAAATGATTGCAGACACTACTGTAGTTGTTAAAGACTATGACACTACCACAATATGGCTTTTGGCATATTCTTTAAGATAAAATTTTGTTGATTATGTTGTTTTCTTTGTGAAAATAATTTTCTGAGGAAATTCATACGGTTTTGAGGGTGGGTATGCTTTCTCTAAAGATGTAAGTGCAATATTGTCTGCATACAGTTCTATAGTTTCTAGTTCAGTACAATTGTTTTTGTTGCTTGTAATATATATGTTAAATGCTGGTGTTTGAGATTTTACATTGTTTTAGATTGCTGTAGTAAGGCATATGCTCAGTTGCAGCTTTATTAGCATTGTTTTTTTTTTTTGGTCCATGGGCACTGCTGTGGCTGCTTTAGTTTTACTAATCTGAGAGAATCATAGAAGTCACATTTGCATTCTTATAGGATCTTGTTAGTTGAAAATGTAAGGAAATGCTTTCCTTGCCTTGGGATATATTATTTGCAGTTTTGGTAGTCTGTGTGAGAAAACCGTTCATAATTCTCTTTCTATTCAGATTGTCCATAAAACTTTCTGTGCCTCTATTAGTGGATGTGAATCTTGAATTCTTGATGGACCCCTAGTTTTTTCTTTGCTTAAGTTTTTATGAGATTTTTTTTTCCTGACCATATTTTTCGTCTAATGTTTTTGTCAACAACATTTAGGTTGGTGCATTCATCATGTGATATATTATGGATTTGTGGCTAATGATCCACTTGTTATCGTCTTCTTACTTGTCATTACCAGGTTCAAGAGACAGATGAAGCGAGGAGAAAGTTCTCAAATGCAAAATCAATTTCATCTGCCCAATTTTTTGGTGATCAGAACAGAGCCACTGATGTTGACACTCAAGTTTCGTTACAAAAATTTTCGGTATGTGCCCTTGACGTGGCTATCTGAAAAGAATAGTTTGTGTGGTGCTGAGGTGTCACGTGTTATATTTTTAGGGTTTTAAAAACCTTATACATGCATGTATTTTTTTTTTACCTCCTAGAAAATGTATTGACTCTTTTTCTATTCATTTTACATTTCATCCATATTTTCTTTTTCATTTGTTACAAAATTATGCTGCTGGTAATTGAGTCATGGTACATGGATAGCCTATAATTCACACCCTGCAATTACCTTTTAAAATTTTGATAAATTGTCAGCAGAGTGTGAAATCCTGTATTCTTTGCTTCAACTAAGAACTGCCTGAAAGTTGTCAATTGCTCCCAAGCCTTCCTGTTTTCATCTTCAGTTGTTATGTTAAACTGTAATGGAATAGCTTGCAAATACTGTATTTGTTCCATCTCTTTATTTCTAACTACCATTCACCAGATTCTTCATCATATGGCATTAGACCCAGATGTTCCAATTTGAAACGTGCTCCAAACTGAAAAGTTGCACTCTTGATGTGTATTTATGATAAGTTGTTTATGAAATCTGCTCAGAGGCATGAGTTAATTTTTATGTCATATTCAGGGTTCCACAGCTATCTCGAGTGCTGATCTTTTTGGTCATGATGGTGATAATTCCTCCATTGATCTTGCCACAAGTGACCTCATCAATCGGATTTCGTTCCAGGTATGTTTTGCATTTTCTTTTTGTGGTATGTAAATGCTACCCAAATCATATTTAACAATGTCAGAAACCCCTTATTCCGCTTTTATGATTTTCTTCTTTTATGGGACAGCTTAATGAACCAGAGATGTTTTTTTATTTGTTCTCAATATTCAGGCACAGCAGGATATCTCTTCCCTTAAAAACATTGCTGGAGAGACTGGGAAAAAGCTTAGCTCTTTGGCGTCTACTTTAATATCTGATCTTCAAGACAGAATGCTCTGAAGCTGAGGCCTTGTCCCTGTCAAAGAAACGCAATATGTATGTGGGGAGTTTATTACATTACCAGCCAATATTTGTGTAGTTGAATGAATTTGCGATGAGTCCATTATAAAATTATTTTTGAAGACAAATAAAAGTTGAGACTTTTGAGGCTTATGAATTCTAGCATAGATTTTGAGATGTGCATTTCAACATGCCTTAATATTGATGTAGGAATTGATCTTATAGACAGACTTTTGAGCAGAAGCTTGCTACTCATTTAAAATATTTATAAAAATATTTATAAATAAAATAATATCATATATATATATATATAAATACCAATATATATATATATATAATATTAAAAAAATATCAGTAAATATAAAATCATCAGAGTAAACTCTAAAATGCAAAAGTAAAACTCAGTATCCTAATAGTAATTCGATGTGAAGTTCTAATGATATAACATAGTCGAGTTCGGAGGAGGGCACTCATTATAGTGAAAAGGCGTCCTACTAGTATCGAGGTACGGGTTAGATGCTGAGTGTTCAAAAATATCACCTGCAAACAAAGGTTAACAAAAATACCGCACGCATATATATATTGTATAATATACACACTATATATATAGTATATTTTTTTGAAATTCATTTTACCAAAAAGTTCGCATCATAACATACAACATGCATTCAGACAATATATACATATATATAATTGTGCATTCATGGTACGAGACCAAAACAAAGTATTAGCAGTGTGGACTCCGCCACCTGACTACTCAACAAACACGTATATCTAGCTGGATATACGGTCAGCCCAAATCCTGGTGACTAGGACCATAATCATACAATGGTATACCAAAGACTACATATCCTGTAGTAAGGTGTCCCCATATCGGTGTGATACATACATAGTATTTCACAGCAATTCATGCAACATATTATCATTTATTCTTTCATTTACAAAATACTCTTGTATATATATCTATATACCTATATATACCTTGTAATTTCCATAGCAAAACATTGGTTATTAATAATCACATACTCCAGATTATTAATTAACCAAATAATTATTAGTCTGATTTTATGTCATAGCCCGACATATTAAAAATAGTATACTTAATTTTGAAGACACATCCTATGTGTTTGAAGCTGTCATCCACTCACTTGGACATTGAGCTAATAATCCAATAGCAGTCCACCGGTGAAGGACTGGTCGCATTGCGAGCTGAACAAAACTGAAAACAGAGACATATTACAATATAGTACTGTAGTGGCACCGAAATACGTGCACATGCATATGCAGACTTCAAATGACGGCCAAAAATCCATTTTGGTCGAAGATCTAACACTCTCGTCCCAAAAGTCAAAATCTATGTAAAATTATACTTTAGTCCCTAAGACTTTAGTCACTACTGGTGATCCAGATTCCTCCTCTTCTCCACCACCTAAAAGAGTAAAGACCAAAAAGAATTGAAACCAAAAAGGAAAAAGTCCAGAGAAACCAAAAGCAAACTGTCATTCTAGGTGTTCTTATAGGGTATGCAACATAGTGGACCACCCAACTGAATTCGTGTCTTTGGTGGATGAGGAATCCGATAAGGGTTTAAGTGAGGAGAACTTGTTGCCTATTCACAACCCAATTGAAGAAAATTCAGGAGACAAGTCTTCAAAGCATAGACCTTCTACCAAGGGGGCGAGAGACATGCTAGGGGCCTTTAGCTTTAGAAGGACTCACTTTGGTAATGAAAGTGTTGGCATGGTCTCTACTCCTGCACCCAAAATGGTTTCCAAAGGCATGACAACCGCTACAGGTTCCTTGGTTCTTGGTCCTTTAGTGATGATTCAAGTGTGTCCTTTAACATTCTGTTTGATTTATGATTCTCGTGCCCATTTACCTACTGTTCTTTTAACTATAGGACGCTTCTTCCCGTCACTCATAGCTGGATTCAAGCCTCCAAAAAGAATGGCATGATCCATTAGCGTCCTTAAACCTGTCTTTCCTTGAGCTACCTTTGGATCCATTATCAGGACCAAAAGGACTCATTCCTGAGGCAGTGAAAACTGCCAAAGAGGACCTTGGTTGTGTTCTTAAGATGGAATTTATTTGGTGCACCCTCCATACTACGAAGTTGCCTTGGAAGCCATTAAAATACTAAGACCGTTCTACACCACCCTAGAACAAAAAGAGAAACTTTCTCATCTCCAAAGGAACATTCCCCAAGTCCATACTTTCTTTATTAATTCTGCTGTCTTTATGTCCTCTGACAGTTCCTTAGTGGAAAACTTCAAGAAAGACTCACAATAACATCTGTAAGGGAATCCCCGCTATGAACAACTTGTTATAGATATCACCATGCCAAGACACCATTTGCGCCACAGTAGGAAATTGCTCAATTCCAAGCCGAGATAGTTTCCCTTGAAACCTAGGTGCAAGAGGATTTGCAGGCCGGTGAAACCTTGGTAGCAGAACTGAACCTCTTGGATTCTACTAAAGCGGAAGAAGGGAAATGCTTAGCATCTCTTGCTTCCGAAGTTGGAGCTGTGAAGGAAGGGATTGAAGTTATAGAACCGGAGATAGCAGAATGCTAACGACAGTAGAAGGAACTATCCTAGATCGATCTTTCAGACTTGCAGCTCCCTTAGTTGTCCCCTTTTTTGTTGTTATTTTGTTACAAAGCCTAGCCATTTGATGTTTTGTGGAAACCAGTCCCTCAAGGGCAAACATACCTATATTTGTGACCTATTTTAGCATGATGAAATGAGTTGTCTGGGGCATTTTATTTGATATATGTGTTGCTTTTTGCTCACTGTAATTGCTTATCACTTATGGTACTTCAGTTATCAGAGAAAAACATAGTTCTTTTATTAAAACAAACATTGGTGGCCTTTGGGGCCAACCTTACAATTGTCTTAGGTGGCCACAAGGCCTACACAAATAAAGTTTAAAGAACCTAGACATATTTCTTGGTGGCTGTAAAGCCCACCTTGTTCATCTAAACTTGTTTAGCTGTTTGTACATTTCCCACATACTGAGATAATATTTCTTCAAGTACTTCCCATTTATAAATCTTCTATGTGGTTCCCTTTGTCAACTAGACAACCGATAGGCATTTCCTTCTAGTACTCGATGTACTTTGAACAAACCTTCCCAATTTGCTAACCATTTGCCATAGACATGATCCTTAGAACCTATAGGCAACACCAATTTCCAAACCAAATCTCCTTCTTGGAACATTTTCTTTTTAACTTTCTTGTTATAGGCCCGGGCAACCTTCTTCTTTTGCACCATCAACCTGTTAAAAGCATCCATCCGCTTTTGGGCCAAGTCTTCCAATTCTATCACCATGGCTTGAGTAAATTCTTCGAGGGACAAGGCATTTTGTTGAGCGACTCTTAGAAACGACACCACTACTTCCATAGGTAACACTGCATCATGACCGAAAGTTAACAAAAATGGGCTTACCCTAGTGGCATCTCGTTTGGATGTTCAGTATGCCCATAAAATTTCAGACAACAAATTATGCCAGTCTTGAGGGTTATCTTCTATCATTTTCTTTAGGATCCCTATAATGGTTTTATTGGAAGCTTTGACCTGCCTATTTGCCTGAGGATAAGGAGGGGTGAAATTTAAAAGCTTAATTCCATAGTACTCAAAAAACGCTCGGGTAATCTCTGCCATTAACATCGTGCCTTGATCTGTAATGATAGACTGAGGAATCCTTAACCTGTGAATGATCTGTTGTTTGATAAATGTCACCACGTCCTACTATTCTACTTTCTTCATTGGTGATGCCTCTACCCATTTTGTAAAGTAGTTAGTGGCAAGTATTAGGAATGAATGCTCCTTAGAGGACGCATGATAAATTTTCCCGATCAAATCAATTGCCCACCTCCTAAAGGGCCATGGTATTACCACATAGGAAAGTTCCACTGCAGGTACTCGCTGTATGCTTTCGTGCTGCTGACATTGTCTGCATCCTTTGGCGTGATTTACATAGTCCTTTAGCTCATTTGGCCAAGAAATACCCGTGTCTCTGAATCAACCATCTCATTTTTTTCACCGGCTTTGTGTGCACCACACATTCCTTCATGCACCTATTTCATGACCTCCATAGATTCCAACGTCCCTAGGCATCTCAATAGCACACCATCAAACCCCTTTTTAAATAAAACATTTTCTATTAACACATACCTTAGCGCCAGTATCTTGATTTTGTAAGGGGTCCTTGGGGACGAGTTCTCCAAGTATTGCTTGATGAACGCTCTCCAATCCCTGACAATTTAAGTATCTAAATTGAAGGAATCCATCGGCATTCCACTTTCTTTGATAGATGGGTGATCCTTCTTTTGAATTAACACAAATTTGTGAGTCATGTCTTCTGACATTTTTATTCTAGAGGCCACCTTAGCCATCTCGTAAGCTTTCCAATTTTGTCCTCTACAAAAATACTGAAAATGGATCTCTTCAAAATCATCTACCAGTTGTATCATGGCCGCAAAATATAGGGCTAGCAAAAAACTACTGCAACAATATTCTCCAATTAGTTGACGACCACCAACTGGGAATCACTTATGACATTGACTGTTCATGCCCCCAACTACTTGAGTATTTTCAAACCAATTATCAGAGCTTTATACTCAGCTTGGTTGTTGGTACATGGAAAATTGAGATTGAAGGAAAGTGAAATTTTGGTCCCCACAGGGGAAATAATCATGACTCCTGCTCCTGCAGTGGTCTCGGTGCAGTGCTTGATCCATCAAACCACAATACCTAATGGACCTGTTCTAGATGGAACACTTTCAATTCAGGTTCTTCAATCGCGAACATGTCAAAATTGGGGCGATCCATCACCAAATCTGCTAAGACTTGTCCCTTGACAACTTTTTGATGTACAAACTATAAGGAGAATTTTGCCATTGCAACGTCTCATTTGCCTGTTTTTCCTGTCAACATGGGTCTGGTCAGCATATATTTGATGACATCAATGGAAGCCACTACAAAGACCAAACTTCCGATCATGTAATACAACAACTCCGTGCAAGAAAAGTATAAAGCAAGACAAATTTTCTAAACAAAGGAATACTTCATCTCAGCGTCTCTTAATAGACGACTCAAGTAATAAATTACTTGTTCACACCCTTTATCATTATTTTGGGTCAAAGCTCAACCAATAAAGCATTTAGAGGT
>CAODLS010242854.1:0-23061 GCA_948243855.1 Flueggea neowawraea
TCTTCTTCTGGATGGTACTCCCTTGCCCCTTGGGTTGGAAACTGCTGGTGGCGTTATGACTGTTTTGATCCAAAGAAACACAACAATTCCCACCAAGAAGGGGCAAGTTTTCTTCACCAACGATAAGGGACAATTGAGCAACGACGAGATTGAGAGAATGGTGCACGAAGCAAAGGAGTACAGGGCAGAGGATGAGAAAGCAATTGACGAAGACAATAAGTGGTTAGACAGGAACCAGTTTGCAAAGGTGGATGAGTCTGCGGACCAAATGCAGGAGCTGGAGGATTGTTGGTAATCAAGGAATGTTGGCACCCACCTTGAGGACAAGGTGGATGTTAAGGGGGAAGGAATGATAGGTCATGGGATTAGAGAGGAACAATATTAGTCTAGTATTTGTATTAGTATTAGTGCAGTTATATTGGATTGGTGAGGTAGCATAGTTAGTTAGTCTATTAGTAGTATAAAAGGGTGAGATGGGAGAGGAAGAGGGCATCAGAGAATTAGTCAGCGTTTGGTTTAGGGAAACGGCTTCGGCTTGGGAGAGTGATAGGCTCTAAAAAACCTATCAATTGTTATCTCTATTTCTGTCAAATTTCCTGTTTATGTTCAATCAAGAATCAGTTTATTTTTATTGTTTGAGTTGATGCTTTGTTGATCCTATCATTTTGGTCTTAAGATATAGCTGTTTTCCGCTGATCACCGTCAACCAGATAGCCATAGTAGGCCTGATCTTTAACCTCCTGCAACAATGTTTATTTTAAACTTGTAAAATGGACTCATAGAAGTTGGTAGCTTTTATGGTGCGATATATTTATAACATTTTCCCCTTATTTAGAGCTTTTAACCATTCTTCTGGCATTGTTTTTCACTTTTTGTTGGTCCAACTGGAGGTCTATTATTTCTAATGTTGCACAATGGAAGTAATCTGCCCTTTCCACAACCTTCTTCGCCATTGTTGCAAACAGAGTCGAATTTTAAAACCTTCGAGCAGGCTGTTTGCATTTCTATCTGCTTTCATGAGTCTTTTTTGTTTCCATTTTCATTTTGATAGATGGACAGGATATTCAACCTCGTACAGTTATTTCTCTTTGGAAGGCCAAGATTGAGGAACCAAAGTTTGATCAGTCAGATCCACATCTAATTGTATTTGACCTGTCTACTAGTAAGTTACCATTCAAAAGATTACTTCTCTTTTTCTTTGGACATTTATGTGGATTTTTGTTATTTAGTAGCTCATATCCATGTCATAGTGTCATATTCTTATATTGGAACAAAGAAAAATTTTCCAACAGTTCAGCTTCCTGTAATCTAACTTTGTATATGTTTTCAGGTTGTTTTTTATGCCGTCCAGATATCCCCAGAAGTTTGACATTGATCTTTTTGAGAAACATGTAACTCATTAATTCCTTGTTTGATATGAAACTATAAAATTTTGTTGCAATCTGTTGTACTTGCTATGTGTCTACCAATGTCCGCATAAAGATTAAATCAATTAAGAGACAATTTGTGCATGAAGCAAGATAACTGTCTCTTTGATCTTACTCTTAGTTTTCAGTCACGGCATTGATAATAATTTTTTTTACTGGGCAACACTTTATTCTAGATAGACCACCATTCTTCTGCTTACCTTTTCGAATAAATAGACACTGTAATGCTGTTAACTTTCCAGATAAATGGAAACTCACTAGATATTCTTCAAAGTGAATGGATCAATTCTCTCTCATACAATACTTAGTATGGTGAGAGAAAACCAGGCTTTGCTTGAGACATCGTGCATATTAATGGAAGTAGTGTTATTTTTGTATTGGGTATCAGCTGTTGCTCAAGACCAAATGCATAGGACATATGACTTTTGAGTAATGCATTTATTATTTGTGCATGTTGTCATCATTTAGTTGACAAGATGATGGAGCATTCTTTTCAACTGCATGATTATATTTTGGGGCTCTTTTTTATGCTTGACAAGCTATGCTTGGGACTTTTATACGTCATTTGCTGATCCAGCAAGTCTTTCAGTTGCCACTGGTGTTGTTAAATGCAATAGTTGATAATTGTTATGCATATGATGTACAATATTTCTCTTGTTTGCCTTTTATTTTCTTTTTATTCTTCATGGTTTCTAATCAAGATTAATCTCATATGCAAATTTTAGTTCAAAAGGGTTCTTTTTAGTTCAAGATTATTTTGTTAAAGGGTTTTTCTGTTATTTTTTTTATGTGATTATATAAATTTTTGCACCAGGAACTTGTTATAAATTTGCATCTGCAACTACTGGTGACAAGCTGCAGCTTCATTGGCTATGTGATGCATGCAGAGGAATTTCTCAGGTTAACATGTTTCGCTTTTCTTTGAATTGCATGGACAATGGCGCTTTTGATTCACAGTGTGCTTCCTCTGCTCTAACTTGATTTTAGAATAATTATTTGAAAATCCATATTATAGTATCGAATCTACAGATTGGGTTTTGAAGCTATATGTAGAAATGTTTAAGGCAGTAAAATAGTTTTCCTATTGATCATTTCTGTTTACGCTTCCCCCTACCCAACATGCTCTTGAAAACGGACTTGAAAGTGTTGGACACGAAACTTCTGCTGAAGCCACTGAATTGGCATTGGCAATAAGTCCATCCATTCAGTCTGCCACTGATGATAGGCTGGCAGTCCCAAATGCACTTCAAAGTTCTGGAGAAATTAATGCGAATGGTTGGGAAAATTTTCCGCATCCTGACAATTACAATGCATGAGAACAAGCTGCTGGACCCATACATTCAGTGGCAAGCAGTCGTGGTTGGTTGGATGAGGCGGCAAAAGAAGACTACAATGGTTGGGATGTGTCTAATGCTGGTTCTGCTAGCAATCAAGGTGGCAAACAAAACACTGATAATCCTCCAAATATTGTTCAAGCAAGCGAGTCAATGACTGCCTCAGTTCCATTGACTCCATCAGCTCCTCCTATTCCATATGAGGGCGACTGTCCAATCCATTATCTATCAATTGATTCTAGTCTTGTGGACTGGTCTGTTCCGTCCATAGAAAATAACGCTCAATCTTCTGTAACAACTGATTCAAAGGATGAAGGTAAATCCTCCTCATGTATAATATGTTGGGAAGCTCCGGTCGAGGGAGCCTGCATTCCTTGCGGTCATATGGCTGGTTGCATGAAGTGTTTGAATGAAATAAAAGCCAAGAAAGGCCTATGCCCAGTCTGTCGCGCCAATTTAAATCAGGTTATAAGGGTCTGTGGTGTCTGATATGTGCAGCACACAGAATGTGTGCGATTGCTTAGAAGAATTTAGATTTGCTCTTACATCTTTCGTCCATGTAAATGTATATATGCATTTAAGGTCATAGAAAAAATGTGAAAATAGAGGTAAGCCATTACTGATATTGAAAATAGATATACGGGCAGCGCACTGACTTGTTATGGTGAGGATTTTGTGCAAGAAGAATGCTGTGATAGAACATGGCCTCCAGTGACATAGCTAGTGCCCTTTCCAAATTCAATCTCTTCCCAGGTTGGATTTCTTTACATACACGTGTTTTATCGATTTGTTGTACTTTTTGTCATATGTAGTTAATATGTTTGCTGTTGAAAAACGTTATCACAGGGAATCACAAATTCGAGCTCATGAGAACTTTTGTTGCGTTATTGCATATCTTGCCTGTTCCAGTTTTTCTTAATGATGTGACATTATGAGAATTGGCATTATGTGAATGAATATGAACATAATTGGCACTTTCAGGAAGTTGGTTGTCACTTGTCATCTAACGTTGGAAATTGCATTACTAACATATATTATAATACTGTCATCCTTTTTCTATTGACCTTGATCATAGGCTTAATCGAATGCTTACGTACAGGTGATTAAGCTGGCAAGAAAGCTACCCACAGGGTGATGTTAGTGCACTGAAAATTCATGCTGCCAAAGAAGAAGAGGAACCACCGCACGAGAATGACCTCACATAGCCTGCTCATCCAGAAAATGTCAATTTTTATTTTTATCTTCTACTTGTAACAAATTTGCAGGGTTCTGATGCATGACATGGCATTTATAAAATTTCAAGTATTCGGATATTGAGATTTATATCTTTCTTGTTGCATCCTCTGCTTGAGAATGTGATTAATTAAATTAATTTATGGCTTCTAAGTTTCCTTCGCCCTAATGGCATGGCAACATCTCAAAAATGTAAAAAGATTTTTTTTGGCACAAAAAATGAGGAGACGGGGCTACCGCCTATAAGCAATAACGTTATCTTCTTTCATTTTCTTTACTACGTAATATTTAAAGAGTTATAGTTAAGTTCAATAGTCATAACACTAAAATGGACATTAAGAAAGAAACCGGAGGATGGGCATAAAGAAAAGTTGATTTTACAATATTTTGTAGGATTTTGTACAAGGACAAACAAGTGTGTATATACAATGCGGTTTATAGACATATGTTGATGCAAACACTATTTATGCATATGCTAATGATTTCAATCTGTTACTTCAGCTATCCTCAGATACACAATGCAAGCAGAGGCTCTCCCGAAAGCCCTATGTAACGCGTATTGATAATGCAACAAGAAATTTCTCCTAAGTAGTACTTGAGGAAACAAAAGAAAAGAAGGAAAATAGACAAGGTGAAGTGGCAGACTATGAAAGCAAAAAAAACAAAGGTGGGTTGGGCATCAGTAAAATAAAACAAGCCAATAGCAAAGTTGGACTCGAGAATATAATTGAATCCAATTAAAGATAATAGAACAGTCAAAGCTTAGGATGGCTGCATCTCCTCTTCCCTCGCTTCTGATTACAGACTCCGCTTAGACCACATACTCTTCGATTGTAACACTAACAAAATCCTAAACTACAACCGGAGAATGCAAATATGTTCAAACCAAAAAGTCGGAACAAAAAGTCGAATACAAAAAATTTACTGTAGGCATAACAGATAGAGAACAACAATAATTTTGAATCATAATCCAAAATTCGTTATCCGCTCTGATACCACTGAAGGAATCTAACTACCGGTTTAACAAATAAACAATATATAATAGTAGGTTCGAGTTACCTACCTTGATTTCTGTGAAAACTCAACCCAACCAGCAGCGGAAGACAAAAGTCAAGATCGGATCGATGTTGGTCTCGCGAGCAAACCACGGTAGGGTTGGCGACGAGAGTGCTCGTCTATTTCGCAGCCTAGATGTCACGCAGATCGAGACCATTAACGGACAAAAAACGAGTGGAACGAGAGATGTAGCATGGAGGAAGAAACTTTCTCTTCTTCCTTTCCTCCCTCTCTCTCACGTTTTTTTAGTGGGTTTTGGAAGAATGGGAGAATCATTCTTTCATTTTTTACTTATAAGCCTTCAATTGGACTTTGAGTCTAATAGTCTTAGCACATGGGCCTTATGAGTCCATTTTAATTGGGCTCGGCAATTGATCTCGGTCCATCGTTTCGGTTCACACTTTGACTGAATGAGTTCAGTTCACTCGTTATGGACAGACTGTTTTTTCTAACACATAAATGATGTGGTTTGTCAAATCGGTTTAAAAATCCGGAGATTGTTGTCAATATTTGTTCTACGAAAAAGTCTGACTGGGAGAAAGCCTTCAGTTGTGTTGATCCCTATCGCCATTCAAGTGTATCTAGCAACGCTGCTCTTAATGCAAGATGGTGCCCTCCTGCTAATCACATGCTTAAGGCTAACGCTGACATAGTCTGTTTCCAGGAGGCAAAGATGACCACTTTGTGTGGGGTTGCTAGAAATTCTGAAGGTGCTATTACTGCTTTCTTCTCCAGGTGTCTTCCTTGCCTGATGGATCCGAAGCATGCAGAGGCGTTGTGTATAAGGGAATTTCTGAATCAAGGAGCTAGGTTTTGAGAATATAGAAGTTGCTACTGATGCTCTCCTTGTTGCAGCTGCTATCAATGGCTAAGAGATGGAAGATTCCTATTTTGGTTTGAGTATCTCTGAATGCAAAGCATTATTGTCTACTCTTAGATCCATCTCGACCTTTCATATGTGTATCAATCACAAATTCCAAAATAATGATACAACATTGCTTTTTCCTGTTTGTCTCCATGAAAAATTTTGACGAGAGAAAATTAAAAAAAAAAGAAGGTAAAATCCCTCAATCTGAAAGCCACAATTTCTCACTTGAAAATGGTTTTGATTATTGTGCTTCGTAGTAATTGGATTTGTAACATTACCCAAAACAACTCAAGATCTAGATGTTCAACAGCCACCACCATGAGAGACAACAACTTGTGAATCATCTTCAGTGAAGGAGTGGCCTTGTGAATGGGTAAGTGGGACGGAGTCAACAGTGGAGACGAGAGATGCGACGTACAGTTTGTAACTCGAAATCGCATCGTGCGAATCATCTTCGTCATTGAGGATTCCGCAATTTTTTTCCCTATTTTGGGTCTGCTTCTTTTTCTGGGATTGTGGAGTGGTTTATTTTGGGTTTCTTCAAGTTTTTTTTTTCCTTCTGGCTTTATTTTTGATTTATTTCGTCGGTTTTTTTCAATTGAAGAATAAATTGATCAGAAAGACATAGAGTATGTGAGAGAGAGCACAAATGAATTGGTTTTAAAGAGATAAAAGGCAGATTGTGGATTTATGGGTTTTGATTTTTTTTAGGAGCATTTATGGATTTTTATTTTTTAGAATAGAAAGAGAATTAGTTGGTTTTAAAGAGACAGAAGGAATGAGAAAAGATTTTCAATTTAAAAATAAGGAAGGTCCAAGTTGGCAAAATCATGTGTGCTCATTAACACACATGGACTGACATTCCATGTCACTAGATATTCATGTGGTCTATGTGTCATCCAAAGTAGTTTGGTGGTTTGGCTTTTAGGTTTCATATGGTGGTTGTGACCTATTGAATAAATAATCGAATTTGAGTGACCATCCTAAACAAAAAAATGGGTTTAATGACTTTAGTGAGAAATTCAGGGTAGTTGAGTGACTATGGGTGTTATTAACTCCACTAACGAAGAAGAAACTAGAAAGTGAATGAGAGTAGAAGTGTAAAGTGTTACACAAACCAAGTAGGGCTGAGCTCGGGTCCTGGAGATAACCGAACCGAATAGAACAGGAATCGAAGAGAACTATTGACTTTTGACTTTCTCCGAACCAAACCGAACCGAGAACTGAATATATATATATATATACACACATGAACAAATATATATGTATGAACATTTATGATTTTATGTACATGAACAATTATATATCTCTAAACCATTATATATTTATGAACAATTATATATATATATATATATATAATGTATGAACAATTAATTATATGTAATTGTTCATAAATATATAATTGCTCTTCCAATTTTATTCTCTTCTTATGTGCTAGATTACCATAATTGCTCGATTTCTTGTCTTGCAACTGCAAAAAGCTTCTCTGATTTTTGAACCAAGCTTTACTGATCCTTTTCTTGCCAACATTTCTTCTACGATTGGTTCTAGATAATTGCAGGATTTCAATTATACATTCTCAGTCCATGAAAATTGATATATTCAGCTAAGCTATGCATAATCATTCAATAAAACTATTAGCTAAATGAAAGTGAAGAGTAAATTTTAATAATTGGTAGCTATCAATTTTACTTGTCCATACGGACATTTGTCTTCTATTGTGGATGAGAATTTTATTTGAGTAAAAAACATAAAAGGCATAATGGTACCCAACATACATGCTTATTTATGATTGATCTTTCTTTCTGCCTCACTCTTTATTCTTGAAGGTTTTGGTCTCAAGGTTGGTCAATAGCTGTTTCCCAACTATCACTGTCAATCAGAGAGCCATAGTAGGCCTGATCTTTAACCTTCTGAAACAGTGTTTATTTTAAACTTGTAAAATGGACTCATAGAAGTTGGCAGCTTTTATGCTGTAATATATTTATAGGTTGGTCCAACTGGAGGTCTATTATTTCTAACGTTGCACAATGTAAGTAGCCTGCCCTTCCACAACCTTATTTGCCATTGTCGCAAACAGAGTTGAATTTTATAACCTTCGAGCAGGCTGTTTGCATTTGTATCTGCTTTCATGAGTCTTTTTTGTTTCAATTTTCATTTTGATGGATGGACAGGATATTCAACCTCGTGCTTATATTTCTCTTTGGAAGGCGAAGATTGAGGAACCAAAAATCATTCAGATCCACAACTAATTATATTTGACCAGTCTACTAGTAAGTTACCATTCAAAAAATTACTTCTCTTTTTCTTTGGGCATTTATGTGGATTTTTGTTATGTAGTAGCTCATATCCACGTCATAGTATCATATTCTTATAGTAGAGTAAAGAAAAAAAAAATTAACAGTTCAGCTTCTTGTAATCCAACTTTGTATATGTTTTTAGGTTGTGCTTTAGTCTTTCCAGATTTCCCCAGAAGTTTGACACTTTTTTTTTTGAGAAACATTATCTCATTAATTCCTTGTTCGATATGAAACTATAAACTTTTGTTGCAATTCTGTTGTACTTGCTATGTGTCTACTAATGTCTGCATAAAGATTAAAACAATTTAGAGACAATTTGTGCATGAAGCAAGATAGTAGTCTCTTTGATCTTACTCTTAGTTTACAGTCACGACATTGATAATAATTATATTTTACTGGGCAACACTTTATTCTAGATAGACCACCATTCTTCTGCTCACTTTTTTCTAATAAATAGACACTGTACTGCTGCCAACTTTCCAGATACATGGAAATTCACTAGATACTCTTCAATGTGGATGGATCAACTCTTTCTCATACAATACTTAGAATGGTGAGAGAAAACCAAGGTTTGCTTGAGAAATCGTGCAAATTGATGGAAGATAGTGTTACTTGTATTGGTTATCAGCTGTTGCTCAAGATCAAATGCATAATACATATGACTTTTGAGTGAATGCATTTATTATTTGGCTGTTGGAATTCATATCTATCATGTGCATTTTGTCATCATTTAGTTGACAAGATGATGGAGCATTTTTTCAACTGCATGATTATATTTTGGGGCTCTTTTTTATGCTTTACAAGCTATACTTGGGACTTTTATATGTCATTTGATCCAGCAGGTCTTTCAGTTGTCACTGCTGTTGTTAAATGCTATAGTTGATAATTGTTATGCATATGATGTACGGTATTTCTCTTGTTTGTCTTTTATTTTCTTTTTATTCTTCATGGTTTTTTAAACAAGATTAACCTCATATGCAAATTTTAGTTCAGCTAGATTTTTGTGTGTGCTTCATTGGCTGTGTGATGTATGCAGAGGAACTTCTCAGGTAAACATGTTTTGCTTTTCTTTGAATTGCGATGGACTATGCGCTTTGATTCACAGTGTGCTTCCTCTGCTCTAACTTGATTTTAGAATAATTATTTTGAAATCCATATTATAGTATCAGGTTTACAGATTGGATTTTGAAGCTATATATATAAATGTTTAAGGCAGTAAATAGTTTTCCTATTGATCATTTCAGTTTACGCTTCCTCCTAATCAACATGCTCCTGAAAACGGAGTTGATAGTGTTGGACATGAAACTTCTGCTGAAGCCACTGAATTGGCATTGGCAATAAGTCCATCCATTCAGTCTGCGACTGATGATAGGCCGGCTGTCCCAAATGCACTTCAAAGTTCTGGAGAAATTAATGCGTATGGTTGGGAAAATTCTCGGCATCCTGACAGTTACAATGCATGGGAACCTGCTGCTGGATCCACTCATTCAGTGGCAAGTAGTAGTGGTTGGTTGGATGAGGCGGCAAAAGAAGACTACAGTGGTTGGGGTGTGTCTAATGCTGGTTCTACTAGCAATCAAGGTGGCAAACAAAATCCTGATAATCCTCCAAATATTGTTCAAGCAAGTGAGTCAATGACTGCCTCAGTTCCATTGACTCCATCAACTCCTCCTATTGCATATGATATGAGGGTGACGGTCCAATCCGTTATCCATCAATTGATTCTAGTCTTGTGGACTGGTCTGTTCCGGCCATAGAACATGACATTCCAGCTTCTGTAACAACTGATTTAAAGGACGAAGGTAAATCCTCCTCATGTATAATATGTTGGAAGCTCCAGTGGAGAAGCCTGCATTCCTTGCGGTCATATGGCTGGTTGCATGATGTGTTTGAATGAAATAAAAGCCAAGAAAGGCCCATGCCCTGTCTGTCAGGCGCTAATTTAAATCAGGTTATGAGGGTGTATGCTATCTGATAGGTGCAACCACACAGAATGCGTGCGATTGCTTAGAAGAATTTTGATTTGCTCTTACGTCTTTCGACCATGTACATGTATATATGTATTTAAGGTCATAGAAAAAATGTGAACATAGAGGTAAGCCATTACTGATGGTGAAAACAGATACACCGGCAGTGCACTGACTTATCGTTGTGAGGATTTTGTGTGCAAGAAGAATACTGTGCTAGAACTTGGCCTCCAGTGACATAGCAAGTGCCCTTTCTAATTTCAATCTCTTCCCAGGTTGGATGTCCTTACATACACGTGTTTATCCATTTGTTGTACTTTTTGTTATATGTAGTTAATATGTTTGCTGTCAAAAAACGTTAACACAGGGAATCAGAAATTGGAGCTCATAAAAACATTTGTTGTGTTATTGCATATCTAGTCTGTTCCAGATTTTCTTAATGATGTGACATCCTGAGAATTGGCATTATTTGAATGAATGAACATAGAACTTGAAAGTTGTGGTGTGTTCTAATGAGATTCACTGTTCATGATGGGTCTGGGAAGTTTTGGAGCTCCCCAACTACAGGGTCCACATGCATTATCAGCTTTAATGAAGTTTGTTTGCTGCTTTTGCTTTGTAGGCTTTTCAAGTGGAAAGAGGCGACCCATATCTCAAGTGCCCATTGCTCTCAGCTTCAGTAACTCAACCTTTTATTATTCTTGACAGGAGATGGTAAAAGCCAGCAGTCAGCACATGACATGCCTAATCATGAAATCTCATTCATGCTATTTTAGCTTCTTCTTCTTCTTTTTTTTTCCTTTTTTTCTGATAAGTCTCCACCAGCAATTCAATCGACAATCCTTTAAGTTAGACTTGACTCCAGTTAACTATAATTGTTAGACAATTTTAGCTTTGTTCAGTATACTTGGCATCAGATATAACTTATGAAGTAATATCAATGAAACTGGTCGCTCATTTTCTGATAGATGATTCATTGCCTCAACATTAAAACACATTTTGAGAATTGTATTTTTTTAAAAAAATTGTATTTGTTATAAATTTTTGCTTATGTACCTATTAAGTTACAAAATGATTTAAGTCTAATATTTTTTCACAATATATTACAATTTTAAAAGTACAAATTATTTTAAAGTTTCTTCACTATATCGTCATTATAGTCTTTGGTATATGTAATCGACAAACTTACCAGAAACAGATACGTTAAATGCTCACATTACTAAAACCAGGAAGAAGCAATAATGAGATTCTCTATAACTTTTTTTTTTTCAGCCAGACGTGGAAAAGTGTAGTCGAATTCTACCACAGTCGTGTGTTTAATTTTTCTTTTCTAATGTGGAGAACCAATCTTGCGAACTATCTGAGCTTAGAATCATGCAACATAGCGTATACGCCAAATAACATAGCTGGCCAGGTCTAAGACTTGTATTAATTAATAAGTCCAACAACAACTTTTTTTCTCATTTAATAATACCTCTAATTGCAATAGTTTAATTTTTGATTTGGAACATGTGTAATAGATACTTAGCAACTTGGGACTTAGGAGAGTACCAATTCCATCGATATTCAAGTTCTTCATTAATTGTAGCCATAAAGTCTTCACTTAAAGCCTTGCACTTTAACTTTATCACGAGATTCAGAGTTCTTTTCGTTTTTATAATATGGTAAACGAAAGACGTCGTATAGTCACACTAGATATATATGCAATAATTTATGCCTTCATGCCTCACCTCTTCCCTTGTCTGCTAAGGGACTTTTAAGATCTCTCCTGATGGAACGGATAGGGGATAATTTTTTACACGAAGTAATTATATAACACAACACAAGATTTGGGTTTGGTATATATATGTTTGAGTCATAAACAGGTTGATACATTTATGACACACGGGTCGGCATGATTAACACGCTTATGACACGAATTGATCCATTTAACTTAATTATTTAAACGTGTTTGTGTTGACATGACTCGTTTAAGACTGACATAAAACTCATTTAATATTTTTTTGAATAGTAATGTGATTATTTGCTTCAATTAATTATATATATTATAAATAGGTTAAACAAATCGTGTCTTATATGGGTTAAATGTGTTTTTTCATGTCAATGAATAGAAACAGGTTAACTGTAATCATATCACGTTTACTGACCTTTTTGAATAAATGTTTTAAACATGTTGTTTTACATTATATGTTTAATAACACGTTGTCTATGGGTTTGAGAATTTTGACATGTTTATTAATTGTGTCGTGGCTCATTTTAAATTTTTAACAGATTGACACGACACGAACATAATACGCTAACACGAATTTCCTCCCTTAGTACTACTGGGGAGCGGATTTTGAAACTCGCTCTCTCAAGTCAGGTAGTCTGTAAAGCCCCTTAGGTCCCCGCTTATGACACAAACTTGGAGGTTGGAAGGGAGCGATCTTTAAGGGACTACTTGCTGGACAAAAGGCATCAACTCTTTGAACTTGCTTATCTATTATCTTTATTCTATACTTGTAACTCTTCATAGTAGTTGAGGAGACCAATAGGCACAATAATTCTTGAAGTTTTTGCTCCTCTAGAAGCTTCAATCTATCTCTAAGGATTCACGTTATAAGCATCTTTTTAACCAAAATTATCAGTTATCTAAGAATTGTTGCCACCATCTTTATATATTTGGTTAAAAAGGTGCTTATAACGTGAATCCTTAGAGATATATATATATATATATACAAGTAGTTTGCTACCATCTTGGGAGATAAAGGTGGACAAATAGACTACTAAACTCTGGTGGAGAGATGAACTCTGAGGAGAAGTTTTTAAGGAATGTCTTCTAAACGTTTAATGGAATGGTAAGAACAGGATGGAAACTATTGAGCACCGAATTATGACTCTGTAAAAGAAATGGCTTCTTGATCATTTCTCACAGACAATAACAATTGTTGTGATTTCCGTTAACGACAACGGTTAGTTGAATGGAAAATCTCTTAAAAAACTTATTTGAGAAGAGTGTAGGCATTTCACACTCAATAGATGCATTTTTCCGGTCCGGCAGTAGTCTTAATAATGTTTACACACTTACCTATAAAAAAAATGACAGTTTTGGTAGAGTTTGTAATCGGTGAAAAGGTCCATTAGAAAATACTCTCTCCTCCGTCCGTCCACCAAAGATTGTCATCTTTTTATTTACATAAAAATTAAAAAAATAATGAATAAAGTAATATTTTTATTTTTATATTCTCACTAATATAATTATTATAGTTAAAAAATATTAAAAAATTTATCTATATTTATTTAATTTTAAGACAATAATAAAAGACAAAAATATAAAATAATTTAAAAAATTAAAATTTATTTAAAAATATAATAATTATTTTGAGAAATTTCAAAAAAATAATAAATTATTTTTATAGGACGGATAGAGCAACAATAAGTGCGGAGGAGTAAAAGGGTGAAATTGTTTTTAATAATGTGGTATGGCTGTCGACGGTGGCGTAGGACATTTGCTAGTTGTGGATAAGGCAAGCAATTAAATATATCCAAATCCTTTCAAATAAGGTCCTCATTTCACTTGATATTCCCCAGCTTTATAGTTGACCCCATTATCTTAGCTTTTCAAATTTCAAATAATTTGATAAAAGTAATGTAGACTTTAATTGGCTCATTGCCTATGCACTTTTTGGATGTCTCTTCCTCAAGAAACAAAGCCAAAAAAATGGGCCTTTTTAGCTTGTTTCTAAATTTTCGTGCAGTCTCTCCGTTTTTAAAATTAATCGTTTTGATTTCTTTTTTTATTACTATTAATCAAATTTAACATGAATTCTACTCATTTTAAATATTTAATAATAAAAATAATCTTATAGTATTTCCTTCATTCCTTTCTCTCTATCTTTTTTGCATCACGGTTTAAAAAATAACAATGTGATGCTACTGTAGCATCACGGCTTAAAAAACAAAAAAAAAAAGTCACCTCCACTCCTTTCAACCTAGAGGTGTTGTCGGTTTCAAAACCGGCGGTTCCAGTTTTTAGAATGGAGGAACCGAAATCAAACTGTGGTTCCCACGGTTCGATTTCGGTTCCGATTCTGGTTTTGACCGGTTCAACCGCCGGTTCTGGTTCGGTTTCCTTTTTTTTCAAAAATTTTATTTTTAATCCTCTATTTTATCCCGTCAATTATTTTTCCGGTTTATAAATTTTGTTTTATTGAATAATTAACTATACTACTAATAATATATTGTATTCCAATTTTTTTAATAATTTTCAAACAAATTAACTATTCTACTAGTAATTATATCACATAATTTAAACAAGATAAAAAAATACTATAAATTTTCTTAAAATGAGTTTTAAAAATATCAAAACTATAAATTCTTCCTTCTGCTTCCCCCTCATCTCATTGGATAGAAATTGGTTGAGTTTGACTCTCTTGAGTTCTAATATTTTTAATTTCAAAACTTTCAAAATTTCTATTTCCACTAAAATTTTTCATTAATGCAAATATTAATTAAATGTAATGAAATAACAAAATAACTAAATTAAACTATAGTAAAAAAGTGGAAGGAATTTGAAAAAATATAATTGCAAAAAATAACTTAGAGAAATATAAAAAAACGTAATTGCAATAATAAAATATATAAATAATTAATAAAAGTAATTTAGAGCAAAATGAATTTTGAGAGAGTGAGAATGTAGAAGAGATTGAGATTGAGAGAGAATGGTGTAAAATTTGTAGGATGGGGGTATTTATAGAGTTGAAAAAAGGAAAAAAAAAAAAGAAAATGGCGGTTCGAACCACCGGTTCCACAGTTTTTGGAGAGGTCGAACAGGAACCTGAACCGTAACCCTCCGATTTTGGTCAGTCAGTTCTGATTGCAGTTCTGACCGATTTTGACCGGTCCTGTTCTGATTCGATTCGCCATTTTCGGTTTGAAAATAACATGTCTACTTCAACCACTCCCACCACCAAACAACCGCCCAAAATCATTGGCCTCTACCCCTTTCACCACTTTATCCACTCCAAACCCAGAAAGCCGCCACCCTCTAAACAAACCAAGAAGTCCCAGAACCACTGAAATTGAATAATAAAACCAAATCAGGACAGTTATAACCATTCAAATAAGCAATCCATTCAAACTGTGATTTTCTAGCCTCATCTCAAAATCTCTTCTCTCTCTCTCTCTCTCATCTGCTCCTCTCTTTCTTAGACGCCAAACAGTAACAAAAATGACGAATCTTCCATTGACTCTGACCTGACCACTGATTCAATCCAAGACACTCTCCATCCGTTGAATGTACTCCTAGGTAATTGGAGGGATGATGTGGAGGCGGTTTGTTATGGGCCTTTTCTGGAATTGCTTACGAGGATGGAGAGGGAGTCGAAGGAGAGAGGGCATTTTAGATCTGAAGGTCACTCTCTTCGTCTCAGCTCTCTCGTTGTCTGGTCCCTCTATTCATCTCAACTCTCTCTCGTCGTTGGCCATTGAAGGACATCAACTATCTCTCCCATCAAGTCATCGGCCATTGAAGGACAACAACTCTTTCTTCGTCACGCCATCGGCCATTGAAGGACAACAATTTGGAAATTAGGTTAGGGTTTGGAATTGGGGTTTCAGTTTTGAACGATTTTCAGAAATTGAAAATCATTGGAGTAGGTTTGTTGTTGTTTGGTGGTGGCAATTATTTTTGTTGCTTAGTGGTGGAGATTTTTTAAATTGAAACTAGGAGGAGATTTTTTGTTGTTGAAATTGAAAACCAGGTTTCGAAAGTTGGGGTTTCAAAAATTGAAACCAGAAGGGTTAAGTTTTGCAATTTGGAAATTGGGATTTCAAATAAATTGTTCTATATTTATCTTTGGCAAAAAAATGTTGATACTCCTTGGCTATGGATTGATTGTGAAATTGCTTAGTTTATTTTGTTGGAATTTTGTTAAGGAACTGTTGATTTTAAATTGATTTTGGCTATGACTTGGTTGATTGTGAAATTACTTATTTTGATTTTGTTGGAATTTTTGTTCCAGTAACATCATTTGATTCCTCTGCAACTGCAACCAACTACGGCAATTGATTTTAAATTGATTTTAAAATATAGGGTAATTTTACCTTTTTGCTTTTTCTGTTAAAAAACAAACAGAGTTAGCAAGAAGGGATCAAAACGGCTAATTTTAAAAACTGAGGGACCGCACGAGAGATATTGTCAAACCTCAGAGACCGCGGTGAATTTTGCCCACATATTTTCAATATATATAATATTTAGTATTCAATATGCTTTTCTTAAAAGTTAAGTCACTCTTCTTATTTTCTTTATTACTATTAAAAATATTTTATTCGCTAATAAATCTTACACTTTCTAAGTTAGATGAGTTAGATATATTCCTAACTTTAATTAATAATTAGGGTTAGCTTATCTCAATTTCAAGGTAAGAGCGTCATGATAGTTTATTTGATGAACCGATAAAAGGATATACAAATAATAATTCTTTTTACACATGAACTATTATAATTAAATATTATTAAAGCAATTTTACCAAAAGATAAATTGTAAAAACAAAATATATGTAAAAAATCCACTGTAACGAATCCTTACAGGCTTTTCTTTCCCTGAATGAATCTTTACAGGTTGTTTCATCAAATGTCCTTGCTTTAATTCACTTAAATATCTAAGTCGTATAGGAAAATCCTTTATAATGTGACGATTTGTCTATTCGTCATGTTTATTGGATATCAATTAAAAGTAAAATATAAATTAAATTAAATATTATCCATGGCACATATAAATTATCTGAATTAAGAAATTAAAAACTTATTAAAATATTTTAATGTACAACATATATGGTAATTACTAAGTTATCACATATTGACAATAAAATTTTCTTGTTATTAACTTGAGTTGAAAAAAATATGCCGCCTTCCTTTACTTCGTATGAAGAGTAGATTTAGTCTTTTTAGAGCTCTTCATAATTAGAAAAGAACATATTACACCAATCTTAAAAATATAGGCATGTTGTTTAATATATTGTAAATTTATCTCTTTTTAATATATATTAATATATATCGTACGTTTATCTCTTTTTTAAGCTTAATAATTATGTATTATTATATCATGTTGTTCCTATTTAAATACTCAGAAATTTCGATTAATTTTCCTAATATGTAAAAAAAATCAAACCTATCATATCATTTTAGAACAAAGAAAGTAAGTGATGATCACGAAAAGAAAAAAAAAAGGACTTAAAATTTTGTGTGGTTCATATAAATATATATGTTAATAAAGTTGTAGAGCTGTCATGCATTAATTAATTAAGACAAGAAGAAACTAGAAAGGATAGTAGGTAGTTATATTAAGGTAATGTAGGACAAGAAGAAGGTTGATGCTTGAATACTATATATCAACCAAGTGTAATGAATAAACCAATTGCTTAATTAATATCATGACTTAAGGTCCCTCCACCATCTTATTCTTGATGTTACAACGAGCTATTTTTGCTTAATCATCTTAATTAATTAGTAATGAATATTCCAACTTGTTCTTTACGACTTTAAAATCGCTTGGGCCTTTCTATAATTATCTTTTGTTTATTTGGTTGTAAAACTTTTTATAAAATGGAAAAGCATGTAAAACAACATTGTTTTGAGAACCTTAAAAACTTATCATTAGACTGTTGTTAGGGGTTAGGTAGTATCTACCTAATCAACCTAAGGAATCTCAATGTCATATTAAAAAGAGTAATTGCTAGATGTGCTCAATCATTGTGAGATTAAACAATTTGCTCTTTGAAATAAATATTCAACATTGCATAAACTAAAAATAATTAACAAATAATTGAACGACAGATGAAAATGTAGAAAGTACTTGTAACTCAAAAATCACCAAAAAGATCTCTAGCAAGATAATCAACCTGTGCGAGGAAGGAAGAAACTCTCTTCTTTTCACCCAAGGCTGATGGCAACAAAGAGGGAGAGAACCATAGTTTTTTTTTTTCTATAAACACACTATTAATTTTTTGCTGCTACAATTTTCAGTCAGCCTTTTATATTGACAGGGTTTAGGCTCTCCTAAACAAATTATGAGCTCATCTCCAAACCCAACTAATATTGTTTTAGCCAAAACCTATTTAATTATCAACTCAATTCGATACCCAAATCAATTTAGGTTTGAGTTCCATCCATGACCCGACATAAATGAAATTGTTTTCTAACAAATATATTTTAGTTAAATATGAATAAAATTCGTTTTGATCGAAAGACATAATTAAGAGATTCCTAAAAATACAAAAAAAATAGATAGAATATATAGTCATTAATAAGCACAACTACAATGTAGTCTAAAAATAATAATGAGTTTTTGTAATAGAGAATATAATGTAGTCATATTTTTTAATTTAACTTTATGTCAAATCAATAATCCTGACTGGTATTATAAAACTAACTTGTATTGTTATATTGCATTCATTTAATGACATCTTGATAAATTCGTTGCATTATAATTATTGTTTTGTGATTTAAATATCATGGATTTAGCAAAAAATAAGAGCTATTAGACGTAAAATTTATTTAAAAATCCAATTATAATGCAATTTTCATGAAAACTTGTTTTCTTAATATTCTGAAAGAATATTAAATATACCATTTTACTATCTTTTGTTTTTTGACAGTAGGGAATCTCTTCTTTTACTCTTTAATTTCTAGTTTCTACATATAAAAGTAAAAGCGCACATTTTGTAATTTATATGGTTTTGGTTAAGAAAATTCTAAAATAGTGCATCTTTTGTGTGTCGAATTCTAGTTGTTTTTTGATTAGTTTTATCCGAATATATCATCTCAGTCCGCAAATAAAATGGCATTAATGACACGATTGACAGCTACAATATTATGGATTTATATAAATTCATCATTCTTTAAATAAAGATCGCACATAGCAAAATTTTAAACTCTAGTAAGAAAAAAATTTCTTTCATAAAAATTTTATCCAATTTAAATTTGAATTAATAAAATTTAAAAAGAATCGTATAGTTCATAAAAAAAGATATCTTAGTATGAGAGATTTAATAGAAAGAAATAACATTAATAAATTACATGAATATTAGTATGGAAAACAAGTTTAAATTAATTAACCTAATAGGCAAAATGAATTTTGCAATAAAATTCAAGCAATTCCATTAGTTAACCAGCAGTATTCATCGACTGCGATTCACTATTCATGCTCGCAGTTGCGATGCGAAAGAAAACTCAATAATCATGGCAATTTTTTTGTCCAGTGATAATTTTGAGGTATAACTACAACGTTTTTTTGTGAAGTTAACTACAACGTTTTTTGGATGCAAAAACTGATAAATTCTTTTAAGTGTATCTATCATGAGATGTGAAGTTAGATGTATAATCCATCAACATATATTATATGTGAGCAATGTAACTATCAATAATAAAAGCTTATCATTGAGCCTCATAGTTTGCGTTTTTTTAAACCTGTAATCTTTCATTTCTGGATTAAAGGTTTAAACTAAAATGACCAGAATTCAATTTGATAACTGTAATCGAATAATTCCAACATGATGGCTGTAGAAATTCCTGCAACATTTTTTATTAATATATAATATTTTTTTACCAATGTACAATTTTTTCTTTAAAGTTGTAGAAATCCCGAATATGTAAATGAAAATTAATAATTAATTATTAATCACAAAAGTGTAAATTCTAATAAAGAAGTATTGCACCTTGATAAAAAAAATATTGTATCTTAATAAGAAAAATTACAGGAGCTCTTATAATTATTCGGTTGTAGAAAAAAATTATTCACTCTAATCTTGGTCAAAAAAAAATTGATGACTGTAATTAAGAAAACATTTGGGTCGAAAATCATTTCTAACCATGAAATTAGCTAGATGCTATTATCAAGGATAAACAAAATTCACTTCGCTCTCGACTCTCCTTTTTCTGTTAAAAAAAAGCCAACGCCTTTTATTTCCCTAAAATCCTATTAATGATTACATTTTACTAAAGAATCCATTAATTATTGCAGCAAGAAAAAAGAATCCATTAGAGTGTGTTTGTTTGCCCTATATTTGTAATTTATTAAAATTTATCTTTGTTAAAAAATGCGGTCCATCTATGACGGTTAATCGAACTTGGTCGATCAAAGTGTAAATCAAGACCATAGGTCGAGATCAATTGGAAAGTCTAATTGAGAAGAACCAAACCCTATTGGTCAAGGTATGAATCGAGATCGTGAACTGAGACCAATTGGTATGCTCAATTGAGTTGGGAATTAAATGGGTCTGTAAGCCCATTAGGCCCACGAGCCCGTTTGAGGGCCTATATAAGGAGTCTTTTGTTCCTTTCCATTCATTTGAACTCCAACACACACACAAATGAGAGAGAGCTCTCAATGGAAGAGAGAGACGTCTCGACCTCCTTTCCTGAGCCCTGCACATATCACGTGTGACATCTAGACTGCGAAACAGTCGGACATTCTCTTTGACATTTCAACTGTGGTTTGCTTGCAAGACCAACATAAAAATGGTCCTGCTCCGCTACTAGCTTCCGCTGGAATCGAGGTTAGTAAGTCTAACTTATTTATTATTATGTTTATTAGTTAACCAGTATATGATTCCTTGATTGGTATCAGAGCCAACACAAGTTTTTCGAATATTTTTCAAAAATATTGTTGTTCTCTATCTAGAATGCATACTGTGATTTTTTTTAGTATTCAACTTTCTGTCTCGAACATCGTTTTTTGTTCGAGTCCATCCAGAGTCGAATTTTGAAAGTTGAAATTTCGAAATTACGACAAAAGATTTGAGATCAACTATCTCGAAAACGTTACCTGCTAAAATTTCGTTGCGAAATTCCATTGCGAAGGTCGTCAAATTGACAAAAATCCGATCAAAAAATACTGAGTGATAATACACAGATGAATTTATTCATCAGATAAGAACGACGACGTGGTGATCTGTGATTCGCCCACGCAGATCACTCAGAACGCGACACGTGGCAGAAGTTTCTGGAACACCACGTTGACCAGTCAGATGGCACCACGTGGCACCTACTGATCAATCGATCAAAGTTGGTTGGCTCAAACGTGGCCCAATGACAACCCGACACGTGTAGGTGGCGTGCGCCACTGGTAGTATGACACGTGTTCGACGCGTGCACCAGTGAGGAAATGACATTTGGCCAGAGCAGCCACATAACACGTCAAGACAACGCCACGTGGTTGCACGAATGACCAACCAGGAGGCGACACGTGGACGATTTGCCACGTGGTGGACACGTCGTTGACGCTATGCGTGCTGACTCAGCATACACGTTAGCACATGAACCATTGAGGAGGCGACACGTGTCTGACACCTCATCACTACGTTTTACGACATGTGGCTCCGCCATCTAGACAACAGTCGCCACCTCAGCACAAGTGGCCGATTCAGATTCTGACAAGTGTCTTATCGACATGTGTCACCACGTGACTGCGACATGTGGCGACACAGTGCAACCTGGCGTGTAACGCGTGAAAGCTCGTGGGAATGAATTGGGCGGCGCGTGACACGTGTACCGACCACCATTTTTCATGTTTTTTCCGGCAGAGTTATTTTTTGCTTTTTTTGAAATTTTTGGTATATTTTTCAAAATTTTTTGAGTTCTTGAACTATTTTTCCCAATTTATTGGTGTTTAAATGGTGTTAAAAAATTATGAGAAATTATATTTTTCTGCCAAGAATTATTTTGAAAATTAGTTTTCAAAATAATTAATTTTAAAAAGTGCAAATGTGATTCTCATTTAGATAATTAAAATTAGATTTCAATTATTTGGGAAAATAAGCGAGTACGTATATATCCCTTTTATTTATAATTTATTATAAATACACGAATGAGGTAAAACTACGTTGCATTGAACATAGTGCAAATTAAGAAAGGTTTTATTTGTAATTTATTACAAATATACGAATGAGGTAAAATCACGTTGCATTGAATATAGTGCAAATTAAGGAAGAATTTGCATGACTCCCAAAAGAGAGTATTTTGGTATGGTTAATGTTAAGACTGAGATGGTAAATGTGCACCTAGTGTACATTTCGATTCAAATCTTAATAAGAGGCTATGCTAGTTTAATTTTTGGTTGGATAGTAAATATATGTGTATTGCCAAATGAATTAATTGTGTGTAACTATGTCTTATTGTTGGCATGTTATTTGTGTGATTCACTGCTTATAAAAGTCGATTGATACCGAGACATACATATGTGTATGTTAAAACTATATTGAGCTTAGGTGACAACAATCGTAATTCCTAGATTAGGAAAATTTAGCATGTACTCTAATAACTAAACTCGTGTCCCTTTGAACTTGGTTATGTCCAAATTCAAGAATGAGTAGAATGCCACTCAACACACTTTGGACTGAAATGTCTATAAGATATGGAAGTTAGAAAATTCCACTACGTCTATCATCGTCTTTTATCGGTACAAAAGATGATGTATTCACTTGGCTAATTTACAAGTATCAAGATGCAATATATATTTGTAATTTGTAGTTTAAGAGAATTTAGTTGGCGTGACACTAACTAAGATCGTGGTCTTTGACCATCGACTGATACTTGTTATAAAACCTAATCATGCGAGTAGAGGTGTAAGTTTTACATGATTAGAGAGTTAATGATCTGATCATAGTTTGATCAAGGACAATGTCCAAAGCAGTTATCCACTTCTTGCCTAGAAGTTAGGAGCAAATCAAGTTGCATCTAATCCACGTTTATCTCAAACATGAGATCGTGAGGAATTCAATAACGTCTTATTCTATTGGAGAAATTCCAATACAAAGGTAAGGAAAAAGGTTTAAGAACCTTAAGTCCTTAAGAAGTGGAGACTAGACCGAATTATGAGAAAATCCACGAATATGAACA